>CAMXCT020000679.1:189849-223444 GCA_947184155.2 Cladocopium goreaui | reverse complement strand
ATGCACTATGGTGAGACAGGATGCACTATGGTGAAACTGAATGTCTCAAGCAAAGATGCGTGCATCAGCAAGTCTCAGACAGTTCTGGTTGACTCATGCTGATGCACTTCATTTTCAAATTCAATTGACATCAGTGGCTACCGCGGTTGATCTTTATCTGGGCACCTCCACGGACACGACCTTAGGTCCAGCATCTCTGTGAACGCAGCAAGATCTTCCACATTGCATCACAAGTGGTGTTGAAGATACCCCGACTACTGCCGGTTGGGATCCTAGTCTCGACGAACGTAAAACTATGCCTTTCATTTAATCAACGACCTTTCAAGTCCTCTGCTCCATTCATCCGCGCGCCTGTAATCACGGTCACATAGCTGACACCATCAGAGGACATAGGACATTCCTTGAAAAGACATAGGTCGCATTATGCAAAGAGGTTTGAGTGGAAGGGCAGAAAATAGAAGGGTAAAATCCAACTACCATGCTATATAATATGAACAGGTGCTACCACTGCCTCGATCTGCCAAATTCGTATCCTGTCTCATGAGGGCGGTGTGCTTTGGGGCCCCCCAACCAGGGTGGTTCTGGCAGGCGGCGGACATTGCTGGCCCCCCCAACCAGGGTGGTTCTTACAAACCCTTTTAGACACAGACACTTCTACACAGATGCACTTCTACACGGAAACACTTTTACACACAAACATCTTTACACAGAAACACTCTTACACACAAACCCTTTTACAAAGAGACACTTTTACACACAAAAGCTTTGACACACAATTGCTTTTACTCAGATGCACTTGTACACACGAACACTTTTACACACAAACATCTTTACACCGAAACACTCCAACACACTTTACACACAAAGACTTTTACACACAGAAGGTTTTACACACAACACTTTTACACAGATGCACTTGTACATACAAACACTTTTACACACAAACATCTCTACACAGAAACGCTCGTACACATAAACCTCTTTGCGTGCGAGAAAGTTACTCCAGCACACGAAACATCGCAATTTTACCTCCGTTTTTGCCGATCGACCCTCATTTGGTGCGAAAAGGTTGCTCCGGCACACGAAAAATCGCAATTTTACCTCAGGTTTTGCCGATCGACCCTCATTTCGTGCGAAAAGGTTGCTCCGGCACACGAACAATCGCAATTTCACCTCAGTTTTTGCCGATCGACCCTCATTTCGTGCGAAAGGGTTGCTCCGCCACAGATAAAATCGCAATTTTACCTCAGTTTTTGCCGATTGACCCTCATTTCGTGCGAAAGGGTTGCTCCGGCACAGGTAAAATCGCAATTTTTCCTCAGTTTTTGACGATCGACCCTCATTTCGTGCGAAAGGGTTAGCACAAGTAAAATCGCAATTTTACCTCGTGCGATATCGTGCGAAAGGGTTGACGTTTCGTAACTCGTCGCCGGCACCACCCTCGGCCTTAAGAGAGAAAGATAAAAAGAAGGCGTGAGAGAAGGTGAGCAGGTGTGAGAAGATGTGAAGCTGAGAAGATGTGAAGATGAGCAGATGTGAAGATGAGCAGATGTGAAGATGAGCAGATGTGAAGATGAGTAGATGTGAAGATGAGAAGATGTGAAGATGAGAAGGTGTGAAGATGAGCAGATGTGAAGATGAGCAGATGTGAAGATGAGCAGATGTGAAGATGAGCAGATGTGAAGATGAGAAGATGTGAAGATCGGAAGGTTTGAAGATGAGCAGATGTGAAGATGGGAAGGTGTGAAGATGAGCAGATGTGAAGATGAGCAGATGTGAAGATGAGAAGGTGTGAAGATGGGAAGGTGTGAAGATGAGCAGATGTGAAGATGGGAAGGTGTGAAGATGAGCAGATGTGAAGATGAGAGGATGTGAAGATGAGAGGATTTGAAGATGAGCAGATGTGAAGATGAGAGGATGTGAAGATGAGAGGATGTAAAGATGAAAAGATGTGAAGATGAGAGGATGTGAAGAGAGGATGTAAAGATGAAAAGATGTGAAGATGGGAAGGTGTGAAGATGAGCAGATGTGAAGATGAGCAGATGTGAAGATGAGATGTGAAGATGAGGTGAAGATGAGAAGATGTTTTACAGACCCCCACTGTTGGAAGAACCTTGCGCTCAGACGCTCTCGGAAAAAACCAAAAGCAAACCCACCAAACCAAAGCAACACACAACCCAAAACAAAACAGCCGAACAGAGGCGTGACAGGTGTCAGTGCATGCAAGAGTGATAACAATGTATCATCTTGATATGGTATGGCAGCAGAAACAAAGGGAAGAACAACGAAATCACACGGCCATACCTCAAGGTGAGCAAAGCAACAAAGCATGCGGAAACGAGGGATCCCCCCAGCCAGGATCCTCGAGATCACATGGCGCAGCCGTCAATTTTTTTTTTCCGTCCAACGCCTTCATGGTTTCCGCCAGCTGGTAGTGGACCTGTACGCAGTCCAGTGTGCAGTCCCAAGAAAACCAAAAACACAAAACACATGGCGCAGCCGTCAAGGTATAACAGTTCACATATAGTCACCTCGAAGCAAACAACGACAAAGCCGTGTCGCAACGAGAGCGGTGAAAAGAACGGTGAAACGGACAATGAGCTAATGTGAGAAAGGATGAAGGGCACCAACCAGCCCACACGCCGCGCTCAGAGTCCGCTCAGTAGTGCTTTTTCAATCATCATACTCTTGGATAATTTCCTGAGCTCAACTCCAAAGGTGCTTGTTTGATGGGCACGGTGCCCAAACTGGTTCACTTGGAGAGCTGCCAAGGTTTGTGGTCGACTCCGGTACCCTAGTGCTCTTGCCAAAGTCTTCATGGGCTGGAAGATTGTGTCATCATCTGTGCGTGGTGACATCTGTGCATTCAGCTCTTCAGATGATGTGCTTGCACCTTTGGCTGTGCGTGGCATAAGCAGTATACGGACGTCTGGGGTACTCGAAGCTTCGGTTGACTGCAGCATCCTCCATTGCAGTCGGACGGACAAAAAAAGCCGAAACTATACGCGGGGTGTTCTGCGGTTGTAGAGCGGCTTGAGCCAAGAAAGCTTGCTTTTGCGTCGAGGCATGACGCTGGGCGTCAAGGCAAGCCTCGAGGCTGAAAATTGACAGAAATTACAGTCGAGGCGCCTTTCTGGCCGGTATGTTTCTACTCGTCTTTTAGATCTTGTTTTAGGAGCGAGGTTTGTTAGCATTCGAGACGCTCCAAGACGAACCGAGACCTGCCTGAGGCACGCATAATGTCAACAGTGGCAGGCACCGGTTCGCAGAAACCACCCCTTACAGGAGGTGGGACCAAGTCTGGGAGGCAAGACCAGATGGGAGTCAATGTGCAAGGCCAAGGTTGGAAAGAGGTATGGAAGCCGCAAGTTGGAAGAAGAGAATTCCTCAACACGAAGGCGTTACCGAGAGAAGGTGTCCTCGTGGCTCAGTTTCTCAGTTGATTGAGAGATTGCCGGTCGTGGGTCGATTCCTTGCTGGTACGCGAGTACTATAAGCCTTAAGTGGTGCTCCGCCGAAAGGTAAAGGGCGCCGACCAAAAAAAAAGTCACCGAGGGAAGGGAAGGAAACTGCAGAAAACCCCCTCCCCTCTGCAATATGCCACAACACATCCCATTGAGCATCCGCAGGGTGGGTTGCTTTCTATTCAGAAAGTTTTCAGAGCGCCCACGTGCAGAAGGTACGCAACCTTCGAAACCCTTGGGTCAGCGTCCAGGACGTCGTCCTTAACTCACTAGAACCGTCCACGCTACCAAGTCAACCACTCCCAGAGCTCAGCCACTTTTACCAAACACACAAGCAACAAGGAGAAATGTCTTGCTCATGTCGCTATGGTTCTTGTTGGTGTGTCACGCCTTGACACAAAAATGATGCGAAGTCGCCAGTCAGCATCTTTCTGCTAACTTTCACAAAAGCGATCAAAAACACATGTCCTCACAAAAAGTCTTTACATCAAGACATGGTTTGTTTGTTTAAATAAGTTTGAGTGTTTGAAAAACGTTGAAACATTTCAAGCACCAAAACATGATTCATGATGTCTCCCTCAGATCTATTAGCAACTCCAGTTCTGAATGCCTTTCAGAACGTTGCTCTCGCTATCATCATTGAGAGACAAAACACACTACTCTTCTCCAATCAATGTCAAATAAAGTTCCTTCTTCCGAAGTCACAAAAATGAATTCTACGATCTTCTCACGATTCCCTCGTGCACTTCTGCGATGATTCTGCAATCATTCTGCCGGCAAAACTAAAGCAAAACATATGGAAAATGGTTTGATTTTCCATGTCACTATACAAATTCAAATCCTCACGATGTTCTCCGTGCAATCAAAGTACTCAAAGAAGACGAAAAGTATATCGTTGTTGGGTTTCGTCATCTCCAATAAAACGTGCAAAACATGACACGTGCAAATACGATGTCAACCATCACGGTTGAGCTCATCATCAAGATGAAAAACCAAATTCACTTCTTCCAATGCAGAAAAGACCAATGAAAAGACCAATGGATTCATCTCACCACAGATGTCAAATTTTCACACCCCCTTTTGAGATGAACTCCATTCCATGTATAGCTGTAACCCATTCAGACTTCAGCACGTATCGCTCAAGCTTAACAGGTCAATACATATAGTACGAATTGTCCCGTTGTTCACCATCCAATGAACAACCAGCTCATAGTCTTTCCTCGCCTTTGCACCAATGAAGATACTCTCAATCACCCAACTGCCTCTGCACTGAAGTTCCAGTGAAGCAACCCTTTGGCTTTCCAACCTTCCCAGAGTCCTCCACAACCTTGCATGCGCAGAGAAAAGAATACCAATCCTTTGCAATTGGACTTGTATTCTTGTTTCCCAGGTGATTCATACTCCATTTGCAATATCCTGCCATCTCTTCATCGACATATACCTCTCGGTATGTCTTGCCTTCGTTGGCACACTTCCCAAACGCAAACTTCGTTCTGCTCCAATCTCGAAAACTCATTCCTTCAGGCCCAAATCAGCAGTAAGCTGATCAAGGACCTTGTCGGCAATCCCAGGAAAGATTGGGATAGGCATCACAGGCAACTGTGCATTCAAAGGTTCAGCCGCCGAAGAAATCACATCAAATTCATCATCATCCAGAGCCTCACGAAGTCGCTTGCTTCCATCTGTCATTGCTCCTTGACTCTCCAGAGGAGTCGAAATACTGGATCCGGCTGCATAGCCTGACCCTGAATTCCCACTGTTCCACTTCTTCTGAAGAAGGGCAAGCAAAGCCTTCTCATCTTCATCCGTCCATCCAGACTTGGCCATGGCTACAAACCAAACCGCGTCCGGTAGTGAAAAAGCACTAGACCGTGGCTAAACTCTTAGGAGCAATTAACCTAGAACGTGAAACGAAGTGTCGAACCGCCATCACAGTCGTGATAGGATCAGTAACCTTTCAGATTGTTCTGCACTGCGCACACACACACTGCATCTTACAGCATCGCGCAACAAAACTCTGCACAGAATGAAACATGGTGAAAAACTCCTGTTTGTCTTTGGCAACGTTTGTTTGAAAACAACGTGCAAACAGAAATGAAACGAAAATGAAACATGGATCCAACTTCTGTCTCTCTCTCTGTCACAGGGCCCCCTTTCAAACGCAAACTCAACTCTTCTTCGAAGCATGTTTGACCGCAATCAAAATGTATCTTGCCAACTTTCGGTTGTAAAACGCTGTTTCAGTATAGTTGATTTGATAAAGTTCTGCATGAGTCTGACATGTGCATGTTGAAAGTTTGGAGTGAAGATTTAGTGCAAACCAAGCTGAATTGGAAACAAACTTCAATGTCTTTCCAATCGGAATACCATCCTTGTTCTGACATCCAGTCTTGCACAACCTCACCAAAGCCTCATGTCTCATGTCAAAACTCTGCAAAAGATTCACTGTCTCAGGTCGGGACCAAATGGTATTTCGTTCTGGAAGCTCAAACGAACATGAGTCTGCATGTTTGAAGTAACCACCAATCGCGTTGATGATCTCATCCCATTCCTGGTCCTTGTCAGTGACTGAGTCCGGATTGAAATTGCGAAGCGGACTTCCACTTCCACAAGGAGTCGATGCATGAATATGCACCCAAGGTGGACATGACGAATTCTTCCACTGTCGAATGCAAACGGCTACACGACTCAACGTTCCAGAACTCTGCACCTTAGCAACTACACCAATGTATGGGACCTTCGAAACTTCACAGACTTTTCTCAAGTTCGAATGTTCCGAACAACACAGTTCCACAATCGCAATTGAAGAACCCTGAGTCAACACTTGCTGCAACACACTCAGCTCACGAAGTTCTGCCAACTCAGCTGTCAAACCATCTGGAACCACAATCCCAAGAGCATAACGGTGTTTATAGAAAGCTTTAGCACTCAAGCATTTAGTGAAAAGATCTGCTGGATTTTCAACACCACTTCTGTGTCTCAATTTCAACAAACCCTCTCTCATCTGCTCTCGTAACCAATGCAATCTTATTTCAATGTGTCGTGAACGTCGTGGCACGTCCATGGACCTCACAAGTTGCAATGCGGAGCTTGAATCGCTCTCCAGCCAAATCACAACTTCTTCTGGCTCATCGATCTCATGAAGTGCAAAAAGAAGACGGTGAACCAGTCTTCCAAACGCAACGCTTTCTTGACACACTGATTGCAAACCATAAAGTTCTGCCTCACATGAACTCAAGCTCAAAGCTTGCTGTTGTCGGCTCAGAGACCTTACCAAAGACCTCTCAAAGAAAACAGCTCCACCGCTAACACCTTTGCGGTTGTTGAAACGATACGGCGCATGTGAAGCGTCGCTGAAGGAGTGAAGATGGACTGATCTCAGTTGAGTATCATCAACCTGACTCATGATGGTTTCATCTCTGCTCGGTAGACACAAGCATGCATGCATGTCAACATACAAGAATCTCAAAACTGCTTTCAATGCTTGTTCAGTTCCGTGCATTGGTTTCGCTTGTTGTGTCCCAAGAACAGACATCCATGTTTTCAAGTCATGACGCACCTGTGACAACCAAAGCAATTTTCCCAACGCCTTCCTGAAGCGTGAGTATGCTTCATCTGACAAAGGTTTCTGAAAATTGCTATCCGTGAGTGTCTTCTCCAGATGTCCCGAATGTCAGGAACATTCTCAGACCCACGAGTAACACCATAATCCAGAAACGTAGAGTCAAGATAATGTGGATCGACACCCAGAGTGATCTCAGAGGAATCTCTTTCTCTTTTGATGACACGACCAATAAAGGTCAGGGATCCTCCCTCTTCTCCGATCTCTCCAGTTGTCTTCACAGGCACTACAGACGACAAAGTTGCAACCACATGTTCTTCGGCTTCCTTAGTGGTCGACAACAACAAGATGTCATCAACATACACAACACACAAACAAAACCCAATCTCATGACCATCCTTCACAATCTGCCCACCATACACACACGGTTCCAACGAATCCGACCAAAGGCCTACATGTTCAACCGTAAATGTCAAAAGCTGCAACCATGCCAGTGAAGCATCACGTAACCCATTCAATGCCTTTTCAAGCAAATAGTAGGTCGCTTCACCTGATGGAAAGCTAATCGACAATGGCATTTTCAAGACAACATGTACACCAGTTCCCAATGGACTATGCATGAAGGCATGACTCACGTCCAATGCACGCAAAAGCATCTTCCGTGTCGCTGCCATTGCAAGCACCAAATGAACACTTTCAATCGAAGGAGTCGGACTGCTAAATCTCAAAGATCTAGCTGAGGAGCCACGATTGAAATCTTTCGCAACAATCCTGGTTCGAACCCTCTCACTGCTTTTGTAAGCTGCAACCCACCTTGACTGGATCAAACGAAGGTTCGGAACAGCCTTCTTCATGTCGTCCAGCTCTGACTGGGTGATGATGCGGCCAGTCTTGCAGTGTTCCAAGTTCCTTACCTCCTCTTGCATACCTTTGAAACCTTGTTCCAAATCAAGCTCTTGCAAACTCTGGTCATCTATGATGCTGTCCGGTTTCCAAACCAAGACATCCTGACCTCCAAGACGCATCTTCACAAAATCATGCTCATTGCCTCGATTGAAACAAACAGAATCAAGAGAACCAGAAAACATTTCTGGAGATGTTGCCGGAGCAAAAGACGCTGGACCTTCAAGTGTACCTAAACTCGCAACCAACACAGGCTCACCACTACCAACCCAAAACCAATCAAAATCCATGTTTGTTTGAAGCAGTTCTTCAGAATCTTCACGGATCTCTCTTTCCAACTGTTCTCGGTCGGTTTCAGCTTTCCTTTTAAACCTTCTAGTGTGCTCAACCTGTGTTTCCGGCTGTCGCCGAGCGGACTCAGGTGCTGATACCAATTCTTCATCATCGACCTCTTCTACTGGCACCTGAACCCGGGGTACGACAACAGGGCTCTCCTGAGAGAGTGCAGGTTCAACACGTCTTTCCTTTCTCCGTTGTTCCTCAAACTCAGCAAAACGCTTCCTACATTCCTTGTTGTGCCTAATACCAGGTGCTTCCATGCCACTCTCACATGCTGGACATCGACGAGTCGGTTCAAAACGTGATACGTCAGGTGAAGTTCTTTCAAAACTCTCAGGACTACCAATGGCTACATCTGCAGTATCTGCTGGTGACGTAGGAGATGGAGTGACAGAAACTCGAGACGGCTCTGCTGGAACTTCCTGTGGAGTCACGGCAACGTTCGATCTTGCCAATGGCACTGCTGGCGCCAAACGCAACTCACCAGATTTCTTCCTCACACTACTGGACTCTGGCAAGACAAGTTTGGGCTGTGAAGGTGCCGGCAAACTCTGGCCTTTCAACTTTCGCAACTCTTCAGGAGGTAGCTGACTCATATCAGCTGGTGCAGTTCCACTGTCATTCACAATTTGGGGTCTACTACCTACAGTCCCAGTGTCAAACTGTGTCAAAACACCCTGTCCCGAATTCAAATCCCATCTCAAAGGTGAAATAGCCCTGATGTTCCTAGCTACAAAACGCATCAACTCAGCTTTGCCATCCACACGAATGAGACCCTGCACAACTGGACCTCGTTCCAATCCCATGTGAATGAAAGTACACTCAACATTTCTCGTTGAAAGTGGTGAATGTTGCCGAATTGAATCAGGAATTTCTGCCAAAACCTGAGCACAAACAAAGTCGAAACTGGTTTGGATAACTTCCTTCCTGAAACCATTTCCAATGGACTTCTGTCTGAACCTCGTGATGTTGAAAAATGGTTGTTGCACAAAGCCAAATACGTCAAAACGTCAACCAAATTCTCATGTGAAAACGTGACATCCAACCCTTGTGCATTCAGATCAGCCCTTAGTACAGAAAAGGATTCCTTTAATTCCCTAACTGCTCGCTCAGCCGACCCAATTGATCGATGTTGTTGTGGCGAGGCTCTCCGAATAGCGAACGTATATCGGCCAGTAGAGGATCCAATGATCTCTCCCACTGCCCTCTCGCTATCGGTGTGGACGTCAATGGAGACTGCCTTCGAAGTCAACCCAAAATGTTGAAGCCATACAACAATCTGTCTCCTGGCTGCTTCGACATCTTCTCCAACCACCACATAGCCAATGCACCTCGACATCATCTCGGTTAACACAAGGATCTTCACCGAACCTGGGAGTTCGTCTGCGGCGATCTCGCCTGATGTCTTGAGGAATGCAAAATCGGCCTGAATAGAAACCTCTTTCTTGTCACCTCTGTCTCTTCGGTGCTGAAAAACGGAACGACCCTTGGCACACTCCAAGCAATTCGGATTGAATGGAATATGTCCCTGTCTCCGGTGACGTGCCAGTTCAGTGTCGTCTCCTCCAGACACAGCTGCGACAGAAAAGTCATGAGTGTTACTCACAGTCAAGTCAGACCTGTATGCACTACTACTCCCAACATCTGGATACAAACGAACCCAAGGACAATTGGCAAAATAAGCAACATCAAGACAATGCATTCCAAGCTTCTCATGAAACAAATCAAAACCTTTCGGACCTTGTGTGAATCTCCATCCCGAATCTGCCAATGAAGTGATTGACAAAATGTTGTGTCGGATGGAACCCACCAAAACATTCAAACGTGCTTTCTTCCAACACCAATCATCACCTGATGTGCCTGACATGTGCATCTGTACTCCAATCTCAGCCGTGCCTGACATGTTGACTGAGGATCCATTGGCAGCTTTGTAGCTACCTAACCCCTCACTGTCCTGCAGCACTGACCTGAAGGCTGACAAGTTCGATTCAGCCAAAACACTTGTGGATGCACCAGAGTCAAGAAGCCACCAAGAAGCATCGGTGTTGTCAGCGACCTGTGAAAGCAAAGGTCGCAAAAACTTCAAGTAAGGTTCAATCTGCTGTTCAACTGAAACCTCACTGTGGTCATCAAACCAATCATGTGCACGCACCAAAACGACTTTCATCGGTACAGTGGCACACAAGTCTCGGCTGGGGTCATTAACAAAACGTGTTTCCAAGTTGGAACTATCACCAAGTCCAACCTCATCTCCACACTTCAAACCACAAAACCATGGCTCATGAGTACAGCTGTCGCAACCTCTTGCCAGCACACAACCCATGTCAGCCGCTTCAACTTCCTCTGACTCATGAGTACAGCTGTCGCAACCTCTTGCCAGCACACAACCCATGTCAGCCAGTTCACTTCTCACTACTTCTGACTCACAAGTACAGCTGTCGCAACCTCTTGCCAGCACACAACCTGTGTCAGCCAGTTCATCTTTCTCTTCTGACTCATGAGTACAGCTGTCGCAGCTCTCTGCCAGCACACAACCCATGTCAGCCAGTTCATTTTCTTTTGACTCACGAGTACAGCTGTCGCAGCTCCCTGCCAGCACACAACCCGTGTCAGCCAGTTCACTTTCTTTTGACTCACGAGTACAGCTGTCGCAACTCCCTGCCAGCACACAACCCGTGTCAGCCAGTTCACTTTCTTTTGACTCACGAGTACAGCTGTCGCAACTCTTTGCCAGCACACAACCCGTGTCAGCCAACTCACTTTCAAAGTCTTTGCAATCAACCACAAGCCTATTCTCGGTTTCCATGTCAGCAACCTCATGCTCATGCACAAACCTAAGACCTCCAGTGGTTTCACATGTCATGTCAAACAACAAAGGATTAATGATCATGCTGCCGACACTGCCAGTCTTTTGGACATCAGACCTATTGTCGTGGCTTGCACTCGGTTCCGCACTTTGGACTGGTCCCTGTTGCCAGGTATACCCATACCCGTCGCAATACCATCCAGAACCATCGTCCCACCATGTCTGCGAAACTCCCCATTGACCATCACAGCTCTCCGGCCATTGGTCATGCCACCAATAGTCATCATCGTCCCAACTCTCTGCAGTCCAGTCGGTCCAATCCTCTGAAACTTCATTCAACTTGCCTTTCTTTCCTTTTCCTTTGCTACCTTTAGAGCCTTTTCCTTTGGAACGAGAAAGGTTCCAAGCATCAGTCCTTGCACTACCCTTACCTTCCTTGCTCTCAGGGCAGTTGAAGCTGATGTGTCCCATCTTACCGCATCTAAAACACCGAATCTTGCTCATGTCTGCGGTACAACCTGGGGCAGTGTGTTTCCGACTGCCACACTTCCCGCACCTGCCTTCCACTGCATCTACAAGTTCGGCATCAAGAGAATGATGCTCTACACTCCCCTCCAGGGAACTCAATCTCTTGCTGTGGCCTGCTGTCTCAAAATCGCTAAACAGGCGCTGTTGCTCTTCCCACCGCATCGCAGCGTTCCTGTAGGACTCGTAATTGTCTGCGCCGCTGTGGTGGAGAACGTAGTTCTTCACTGTCTCAGGCAAGCTTTTCAGCAGAACAACTAGCATGTCAGAATCTGCCAGCTTCAGTCCTGTGGTGTCCACCTGCATAGGGAGAGTTCCTAGCAACCTTAAGAACCTTGCAGCTTCATAGTCAATTCTTCTGATAGTATCACTAACCAAGGAACTCGGCGATGTCTGTGTCGCCGCCAGGACAAAGGATTTCCCTGCAATCTGCGTCCTTAGTGAGAGCGCTTCGGATCTTGACCTCAGAGAAAATTCAAGAGTAAGTTGCCTAAGCAGTTCAAACCCATTTGCTTGTTGGTTTACTGCTACTGTCACTCTGTCACTAGATCCTACTCCGTGTAATGCCACACCCTCACTGAAGGCGTTCACCAACGCCACACACCTGGGGTTGTCGTGAAACGCAGCTTTTAAGATGGACATAAGCCTTCGAGACCTTGCCTGTTGTGCTCCACTGAGAGCACTCCATCTGATAGGACCGGGCCAACGGCTACTATGCTGGATTTCTACAGAAAATTCTAAACTTCCACCAGCTGCCCAGGATGACAACTCATCCAAATAGCCAGCCCAACCTAACACCTCTTCTTCTCTTGTCTTCCAAGTTCCTACTGGTGTTGGTGCCGGTGTCAACCATTTTTCGCTTTTGGCGAAGACATCCAATTGCTGTGAATTTCCATGATTTGATTGTTGAACACCAAAACCAGGCAAAACATCAAATGGCTGCGGAGTCACAAACGACGAATCAGCTGCCCTACCAAGACCATCACCAAACACTTCTGGAACCCCTCTTCTCTGTTGCATAGTTACAAAACGATCTTGCATATGCTGCTGCACTGTCTGTAGCTGTCCCTCACTCATGCTACCTAACATGGCCATGACCTCTTGGATCTGCGCCGCCTGAGGCGTCAAACCTCCCAAGCTCGCTCCAACCGGGCCACTCGGCATGTTTCCTTGGCAACTCATTGGGTTCACTCCTAAGTTTGGAAAATCTCCAGACCTTGGTCCACCAGGCATACTCGCACAACCATAACTTGGCACACGCGCTTGCGAATTCTGTTGCATAAACGTTTGTTGTTGGGGAATCCATTGCGCACCAAACCATGCTGGTCCCAGTCCTTGCATTCCGGGGACACTTTCCTTGATGACATCCCTGCACCGGACCTACCTGACCACCTGCATCCAGGTTTGTCGTGCTCGCAAATCCCTGTACGTTCTGTGACACATTTGCTTGTTGTTGCTGTGGCTGCTGCTGGGGCATGTTACTTACTTCAGGTGTTTGTCCATCCATCCCAGATCCACTACCTTGCTGACTAGGCGTTCTTGGCACTGGCGGCAATCCGTCAATACGGTTACAACCACCATTTCCGGTACCACTTCCTTCACCTCTTTCAGCCATACCAGGACTAGGACAACCTTGCACACCTTGGCTCACACTACCTGAATCCATTCCTACTTACGCGCAGCAAGCAGGCAGCTCCGCTACCATGCAGAAGGTACGCAACCTTCGAAACCCTTGGGTCAGCGTCCAGGACGTCGTCCTTAACTCACTAGAACCGTCCACGCTACCAAGTCAACCACTCCCAGAGCTCAGCCACTTTTACCAAACACACAAGCACAGAAAGATGTCTGCTCATGTCGCTATGGTTCTTGTTGGTGTGTCACGCCTTGACACAAAATGATGCGGAGTCGCCAGTCAGCATCTTTCTGCTAACTTTCACAAAAGCGATCAAAAACACATGTCCTCACAAAAAAGTCTTTACATCAAGACATGGTTTGTTTGTTTAAATAAGTTTGAGTGTTTGAAAAACGTTGAAACATTTCAAGCACCAAAACATGATTCATGATGTCTCCCTCAGATCTGTTAGCAACTCAGTTCTGAATGCCTTTCAGAACGTTGCTCTCGCTATCATCATTGAGAGACAAAACACACTACTCTTCTCCAATCAATGTCAAACAAAGTTCCTTCTTCCGAAGTCACAAAAATGAATTCTACGATCTTCTCACGATTCCTTCGTGCACTTCTGCGATGATTCTGCAATCATTCTGCCGGCAAAACTAAAGCAAAACATATGGAAAATGGTTTGATTTTCCATGTCACTATACAAATTCAAATCCTCACGATGTTCTCCGTGCAATCAAAGTACTCAAAGAAGACGAAAAGTACTGTACAAGAAACAAATTGGGACGCACAGAGAGAAAAAGCATGTGTTAACACTTACGCTCATGCTTGCAAAACATCTGCGGGCAGCAGCAAAAATTTCCGATGGCTGGCCCCACTTTTGGGTCCAAATCTGGACCCCAAAACGGGGCCCAAGCAAAGACTTAAAAGAAGGAATGAAAATGTGATCCAATTCTGGACCCCATTTTGGGGTCCATATTTGGACCTAAAAATGGGGTCAGCCATCGGGGAATTTCGCTGCTGCCCGCACATGTTGTGCAAGCAGATTTGCGACCCTGCAGCTTGAACATGAATGTCAACTCATACCTTTTTCTCTTTGTGCGTCCCAAGTCCGGTTGCTACTGTCAAGGTCCCTTTATCGCAGCCATGTTTTGACCACTTTTTTGGGCCCTGTTTTAGGGGCCATGATGAAGCAGGTTTGTTGGCATTCGAGGCGCTCCGAGGCTCACCGAGGCCTGCCGAGGCCAGGCCTCGGACGCAAAACGTAATGGCACGAGGACAAAGCGAGGCTCACGGGGACTCGAATCTAAATATCAAGACTGAATGATCTGAAACCAAAAAACGCTGGCGATGATTACCAGCCAAGATATCCATTGCTTTCATGAAAGCCTGCAGTCCAAAATGAGGACACATGCCCCGTGTGGGACCTTAACTTCAAAGCACATGCAGATTTTCGTCCCTCGATATGTTCCGTCTCTCTTGCGAAATAAAGAACACCATATGGCCGCCACGGCCTCACCTCCATGTGATCCTGCATTTTTTCTCCGATAGTTTTTGCGCGGGCAGCGCAGAACCCCCACACCCCGGCGGCAATGCTGCTGTGGAACGCTGTAAAGAAGCATATGACAGCTTCAGTCCATCTCACACTGACGCAGCATTGCTGCTGGGGAGCGGGGCGTATTCAACAGATCTCTTAAAGCGGCAGGCCCAATATTTCAAAAGCTTAAGCCCGTGGCAGGCGCAGTACTTTGGCAGCTAACAACCCCGTCGCAGGCACAATATTTCAGAAGCAAACATGGCCACATCACAGCTTAAACCCGTGGCAAGCGCAGCATTTCAGAAGTAAACAACCACATCTCAACCTGTGGCAAATATTGCAAACAAACATGGCCACCTCACAACTTAAACCCTGACAACTGCGGTACTTGACAAACAAACATGGCCACCTCACAGCTTAACCTGGACAGCTTAAACGCTGGCAGGCGCAGTAATTCAGAAGCTAACATGGCCACTACAAAGCGTAAACCCTGGCAGGGGCAGTTTTTGACAAGCAAACATGGCCACCTCACAGCTTAGCCCGTGGCAAGTATTTGACAAACAAACGTAGCCACCTCACAGCTTCAGCCGCGGCAGGGTTTAAGCTGTGGGGTGGCCATGTTTCCTTTTGAAATACTGCGCCTGCCAAGGTTTGTGCACAGAAACCTGCCGTGTAGTGCCACAACTGGCGGCACTACACGCTCACCCTCTGTGATTTTGGCGCGACGCAGAGCGCAAATACTGCGCCTGCCAGCAAAATCGGCACTAAACGCTTCGCACTGTGGTAAAACAGCGATTTTTAGATGCGACCGTTTGGGCGTGTAGTACCCCACTAAACGCTCCGCGCTGTGGCCGGAGACACATTTTCGCCGTTTCCTGCCGTTCGGTTGTAAATATTTTTTAAAAAATCAATATAGTTTAGAAAAAAGAGCCACTACACGCTACACGCTGGACCTCTTTTGCTGGTTTTTTTCCACGGTAAAAGGCGTGTAGTGCCACAACTGTCCTACTAAACGCTCACCCTCTGTAGGTTCAGTGTCACACACGCCGTAAATACCGCACCTGCCACCAAAATCTGCACTAAACGCTGTCAGTTTTCACACCGTGACTGCCAGAAGTATTGCACATGCCAAGCAAATCAAACCCGCAGGGGCCACAGCAAAGTTAGCGCAAAACAGCGCGCTTTCTGCAAGACTGGAAAAAGGCATTTGCATCCTCTGTTGCAACTCCGGTTCTCGACCATGCGAACTTGGAGCAAAACAAACAATCTTTCTGGATGAGCCTGGCGGCAGGCTTCAAAGCAGGCTTCGAGGCAGCCTCGAGGCTATAGAAATTGCAACAAAACAAAAAATGTAAGGATGATGGAGAATTTTCGAGGCAAGCCTCGACGGCTGAAATTGGAGCAAATGCACATGAATGTCTACATTTTTAAACAGGTTTCACCTTCATTGAAAGGGCCGTTGCAACTTTACGCTTTACATGGGCCAATGTTCCTTTTTGTTGACCATCTTGGCTTTTCGCTGTCCCCTCTCGGTCTATTCCCAAATTGACAGCGGGTGCGGAATAAAAATTGTAGCTGTGTTCGTATCAGCAAAAAATACACTTTCTAGGCACCAACCCACCAACTCAGATCCAGGAAGTGTGTCAACGACATCTGTCCAAAACAAACAGCCACCTGCACCAAATGCAAGCAACCAAAACAATCAGTCCACGCAGACAGGAGTCAAGAAATTCAGCAGCCCCAAACGAACGCCAACAAGACATTCAGCAGCCAAAGACTTTAGTGTTTGGCGACAAGCCTGCTTCATCATGGCCCCGAAAACAGGATCCAAAAAACTAGTAAAAACATGGCGGCCATAAAGGGACCTCGACTGTACAAGAAACAAATTGGGACGCACAGAGAGAAAAAGCATGTGTTAACACTTACGCTCATGCTTGCAAAACATCTGCGGGCAGCAGCAAAAATTTCCGATGGCTGGCCCCACTTTTGGGTCCAAATCTGGACCCCAAAACGGGGCCCAAGCAAAGACTTAAAAGAAGGAATGAAAATGTGATCCAATTCTGGAACCCATTTTGGGGTTCATATTTGGACCCAAAAATGGGGTCAGCCATCGGAGAATTTCGTTGCTGCCCGCAAATGTTTTGCAAGCAGATTTGCGACCCAGCAGCTTGAACATGAATGTCAACACATACCTTTTTCTATTTGTGCGTCCCAAGGCCGCTTGCTACTGTCGAGGTCCCTCTATCGCAGCCATGTTTTGAGCACTTTTTTCGGCCCTGTTTTGGGGGCCATGATGAAGCAGATTTGTTGGCATTCGAGGCGCTCCGAGGCTCACCGAGGCCTGCCCGAGGCCAGGCCTCGGACGCAAAACGTAATGGAACGAGGACAAAGCGAGGCTCGAATCTATATAATACACGTCAAGACTGAATGATCTGAAACCAAAAAACGCTGGCGATGATCACCAGCCAAGATATCCATTGCTTTCATGAAAGCCTGCAGTCCAAAATGAGGACACATGCCCCGTGTGGGACCTTAACTTCAAAGCACATGCAGATTTTCGTCCCTCGATATGTTCCGTCTCTCTTGCGAAATAAAGAACACCATATGGCCGCCACGGCCTCACCTCCATGTGATCCTGCATTTTTTCTCCGATAGTTTTTGCGCGGGCAGCGCAGAACCCCCACACCCCGGCGGCAATGCTGCTGTGGAACGCTGTAAAGAAGCATATGACAGCTTCAGTCCATCTCACACTGACGCAGCATTGCTGCTGGGGAGCGGGCCGTATTCAACAGATCTCTTAAAGCGGCAGGCCCAACATTTCAAAAGCTTAAGCCCGTGGCAGGCGCAGTACTTTGGCAGCTAACAACCCCGTCGCAGGCACAATATTTCAGAAGCAAACATGGCCACATCACAGCTTAAACCCGTGGCAAGCGCAGCATTTCAGAAGTAAACAACCACACATCTCAACCTGTGGCAGTTCTGGTTCAAGTTGGCTTCCATCTAATCAAATATATATATATATTATTTATATATATACAATAAATAAATAATATATATATATCACGAATACGCCGATCGCAACGCAAATCTTGAAATCTGAAACTCTGAGACAGCAATGGTGATTTCCCTCTCTCTTTTTCGACTGCCTTGATTATGTCCAAGCCAAGCATCCATGGATATGTTATCCATATTTGAATCCAACATCTGATGGTCGCAATTTCCCCCATCAGTAAGCTAAAGCAGAGGAATAGGTGTCGGAAATATGGGAGTATGGTCCCATATTACCAAGCCACAAAGTTGCCCGGGTGGATTGGCAGTTGCTGCCGATTGAAACGATTCAGTGGCTGAAGTGATTTTCATTAAATGAAAATCAATGAAACAGATTGGCTGACGCTGGAGCATGCAATGAAACAACAGAGAAAAGCCGGAATGGCTAAGACAATGGGTGAAACTCTGCGATCGTAGAAAGTTGAACCAATTAAAAGATAATTTTCCCCATAATATAAGGTGTGGGAGGGAGGGTAAAACAAAATAAAGCACAAAGCATGGAAGCCAACTTGAGCCAAAATGGTACATCATAAAAGATGAAGTCCCCCTACAACCAAAACATTAGTGAACAAGTACACTACACGTTCTGGTTCAAGTTGGCTTCCATCTAATCAAATATATATATATTATTTATATATATACAATAAATAAATAATATATATATATATCACGAATACGCCGATCGCAGCGCAAATCTTGAAATCTGAAACTCTGAGACAGCAATGGTGATTTCCCTCTCTCTTTTTCGACTGCCTTGATTATGTCCAAGCCAAGCATCCATGGATATGTTATCCATATTTGAATCCAACATCTGATGGTCGCAATTTCCCCCATTATCTATCTGACTGTTGGGATTCAAACGCAATATCCAAGGGCCAATAACAAGTGTTGAATATCAGCAGTCTAAAAAGAGAGGGAAAAATAGATTCTGCTACGGGAGTTGCCATGAAAGGAAGGTGTCTGCCGGATGCAATGAAACGGATGTTTCAGGATGCCACAATTGAGTTAAAGAAATTGGAAATCGATTGTGGAGAGCGTGATTGAAGGGTGGCCCACTTACGAAATCCCAGCGGCTCAATGCATCTGCTTCTTCGTTTCGATCTCCAGAAATGTGGGACAGGTCTAATTCCATACCCGAGATGGTACATAATAATGTCAATCGCTCCAGAAAATGGTTCAAAGGAATGGTGGTGGAGAAAAGTTTGTTTCCTCCTGCCTCTGCACCCGTGTTGTCAGTCAAAGACGGGATTCTCAAGGGGAAACGAAATCCAGGTGAGCTGCGGCTGAAAATAAATAGAATTGCAATCTGTGCCAATGTCTCAAATGACGCAATGCATTTTTGCATGTCTTCTGTCACCGGGATATTCAAGTCGACAAATTGTTGAAATTCAAATTTTTCGCTAAACCAAATTTGAGTTCCAGAAGGAAATCGGATGAAACCTCCAATTTGGCAAATATTTTTGGATGCCATGGCGTCAGCTGCACATTCACCCATCCAAAGTGTTTTGGGTCGTAAACATTTGATCAAGGGAACAGATTGAAGCCAGTCTGCATACATCTTCAAAATCCGGTGAGAGTCCGCACTTAAATTTCGTTTGATGGAGGATGGATTACGGAGTCGTAGCCAAGTTCGACGTTCAGATAAATAAATTTGGAATAGGTCAGCTTTGCAAGAGACAGCTTGATGTCGAACAGCTAGGAGAGTGCTCCCAATGGGGATGCCTGTCCCTGTAGGTTTACGGACAAATTGCAGATTGTCATCCATGCATTCAATCACGTGTTTCCAATGACCCGGATCGATACTGTAATGACTTGCAGGAATATGAAATAAATCCCGGTAAAGGACCGGGAGCCAACAGCGCATCAATAAAAATATGTTTAATCCAATTGAGCAGTCCCACCAATTTCTCCAAGGATTTTTTGGAGGTCCGAGAGGATCGGAGCATCGAAGAAATGTACTCAGAGAGCTTGTCGATCTTATTGGTGGGTAAGCTGATATAGCCTGCAGTAATATGAAATTGCCATCCGATCCATTGGACTCGAGGGCCAAATTCAGTTTTGCGCCAAGAAATCGGGATGTTGAGCACTTGTGCAAAAATACAGCAAATGCAAGCCATGATCCAAGCTACGCTCTTGGGAAAAAGGAAGAAGAAGTCATCTACGTAGATGAATCCAGCGTGCGACCACCACAGTAGGAAGTGGATGCACCTCAAAATGAAGCTGCCCATACGAGTCCAGTGATATGCGCTGAATGTGGCCCCGAAAGGGGCTACTTTATAAAAATATATGTCATTGTCCAGAGTGAATCCCAGGAGTCCGCGATCGGTCTCTTTGATGACCACCAACTTGTGAGCAGATTTAATGTCGAGGGAAAATCCCACCAGGGGGTCAGAGGTGTTCCTTAACGGAAAGACCCGCATCACATCTTGAGCACTCGGCAATGTAGTCCTCTCAGGTATATGGCAGCGGCTGTTGACTCCGCATATGGAAGAGTCTACGACTAATCGTGGTGGTCTGTGGTCACTGGTGGCCAATCCAAGACGGCCAATGGCCAGTTTTGTACCAAATTCAGCTTGAGCGTCCTCCAGGGATCCTTGGTATTTGAAAATCCAGCCCTTCTGAAGTTCCTGATCAACTAACTCCCTGGTGGTTGGTAAATCTGATTCTGCTGACTGCCAGTTGCTCTGATGAATGGAGAGAGGAATTGAATCATCAGTTTTGTCTTCTGCAATTGGAAAGCATCCCGAAGGGGGAATATCATTGTCAAAACCAGTAGGAGCCCCCTCTCGTAGCATGGGAAATAAGGTAGAGTCCTTGTCGCCCATGATTCTCGACAGCGCGGCCATGATCTCCAGATGCATCGGTTGATCCGAACGTATGGACCAGTCAGGGATCATGTCATGTTTTTGGATAAACTCCGACAAGCTCTGTTTAAATGGCTGGATATCCTGCTCATTAAAAGGAGGTTGAACATCACCGGAAGCAAAAAATGTTTTCAATTTGTTCGCTAAACCATTTTTCAAAACGATTTGTACCCATTGTTGCCTCAAATCGTGGAAACAGTCTGGGACGGAGCGATGTGGTCGACTCCAGTCAGGTTCCGAAAATAATCCACCGCCGTCTTCATAACTCACTGGAAGTTCATGCAACTGTTTAATAGGAATATGGGCTTGAGCAGCTTCAAGGTCCAATAAACACCGCCGAGAAGGAGAACACAAGGGAGCAATTAAGCCCGCAATGGCTTGACACATTTCAGTAGGGTATTCGGCCGTGGCTCGACTTTTGTAGACACCTTCAGCCGTCCTAGCTCCCGCAATTTGTTCATGTGTGCCTGCAGGGTGTTGGCACTTGGAACCTAATGATTTCATAGCTGGGTAGGTGCATGCCAAAAGCCAGCTCTTGTACCAGTTGCGATTGTATGAGCATGCTGGGAAATTCACTAAAAACAAGGCACAAAATTTGATGAAACGTCTCACAATGGGTTCCAACCAGGCCATTGAGTTTGTAGGTTGCTCCAAGTGACCGTGTCCCCCAGCTGCGAATATCAATTCCAAGCACAAAACACTCCTGGCCATTAAGGTGTGGCTGCTTTGAACTTTTTCAAGGTCTTTGGGGTTCAGATTGGGAAGGCCATCCAAAAATGTTGGCGTTCTCAGTGCTGGAGGACCGCCTTCCCTTAGTTTCAGACGGCTATACTCGCCACAGTTAGGGGCTGCTGCCCCATAGCCCACCATGCCCGATGAGCAGATCCTCAAAAGAGGTTCGAAAAAAGAGTTATCCAATAAGTCCATCTTGGCATCAATCAGCATGTCCACTGGAAAGCAAATGCATTCCTGTTGTAACATAGCTTCGGTCAATGGGTATCCAGCACCCGCGCAAATATCCAGAAAAAGTCGGGATCCTTTCAATGGTGAAACGTCCACAGAGGTTTGAACCGAGTGTGGGATGGTGAAAGCGTCAGCAGCTGTTGAATTCGAAACCGTGGTGTCTTCCATTTTGGAAACATCTGGTGACGTGTCTTGGAATGGGGCAAGTTCCCCATCATAGTGAAACTCCTCTTGCTGGTCCTGAGGCTCTGTAGTCCGTGTTGGAATGGTCGAGAGTCAGTGGGGCTGCTGTTGATGGTCAAATGCGCTATGCGGTTGTCCACAAGCTTGGCCCGATGCTAAGGGGTATGCACAGAGGTGCTGGAATCGGCATGTATCGCCTTTCTGGCATTTCCCCGATTGAAACTGCATACACAACTGTTGACGTTTGCCCTGGACCGTCACTTCAGTGACCCATGTGGGGCGAGACGTTGATTCGCCCTTTTTGCCCGTCTGCTTGCCCTTGCCTTTGGACTTTCCACGGCCCTTTGCAGTCGGGGTCGGTGCACTGGGATGATGTACTGGGGGAGGCTTGGAGGTCACCTTCGGTCGAGGCTGGAGCAAGGATAGCATATTCCTGATAGCATTGACCCCCATCCCTTGATTATTGATGTCAAGGGATGGGGGCTCATCCCAAAGAAGCTGATGGAGTTGAAGGCCTTCGATTTTTGGGACTTTGGGACGTTGGTATATAACCATGTCCTCCAGCCTGGCTTGTGTCATCCTGAATTTCCACGGGATCCATCGATATTCTTGCTTGCCATGCTGATGATGGGCAAGTGACAGCAAACGCGTGGATGGCATCGTTTCTGGCGTAAGAACTTCACTTGGGTAGTCCACCAGAAATTGCTTTTTGAGCTTGGCAACTATACTTGGTTGAATTTTTGGAGCAAAAGATTCTGCCCATGAGCCTTCCTGCGGGACACCCGCTGCTGATGCCGCCGCACCAGTTGGTAACTCACGCCCCGGTAGCACAGCTGCCGTTTGAAGTTGTTGCCATGCAATTTTCAGGTTGGAACGCTGCACCAGTGAAATGGGGCTTTCTGATAACTCCGTCCATATTTCATCGGTAAAACCAGAAATGGAGTCCACAACAACTGAGAAGTTTTGGGTTGTCCATCCATTCTGTACCATATGGTTACTCAACGCTGGATCCACGCCATGTTGTGCCAAATGGTCTTCCAGTTCAGGAAGTGCCATGATCACGCCCGTAATGGCGAGAAACGCAAATGCCCAAGGGCAAATCATGAAAAAGAAAGTCATGAGTCAAAGCAGGTATGATGTCACCAGTATGATGACACCAAATTTTATGGATGAAATAGGGAGGCTATATATAGATATATGGAACATTGCTGCAAATGATTATGTGAAAACATCCGAATGAGTGTCCAGCCGGTCACCTGGGTCTTGAACCGCATGAGCGACTCCGAAAAGAACACGAGGTTCAGTTGACGCGAATGAATGCGGCAGCAAACGTTAAACAAAAATATTTTGCCATGACATGTGAAATGGGTCTGCAATGAATCTGTCACGCTAACAATCAGAAAATGCTGATGGTGTCTTGGGATTTGACTGAGCAGCAAGTAATGCCCATCTTTTTCTTTCTGAGGAGACGACAGTCAGGGGTTCAGAGCACAAACTTGCTGCCAACGCTTGAAACAAGCTGCATGCCGGCACATTGCCATTTGAGGATCAAGCTGGGTGTCAAAAACGCAATCATCACGCGGAAGTCTGGCCCCACAAGCTGCACGAAAGTGCCGGTCTTCCCAAACCGGCTGATGAGAGTCAGTTGAAACTATCATCATATGCTGGATCTTCGTGATCCGGGCCACTATGAGTTCATCCGTCTCTCCAATGTCAATTTGTTTGGACACTGAGGATGATGCTGATGAGGAAGAACTCGAACTGGAGTCTGATGAATCGCCATCGTTGGAATCAGCCTGGCTCAGCACTGACGGTTCCTGAGGGGCCGGTATCCCTTCTAAAATGGGATCATGGCTCGCTGCATTGAAAGGCAGAAAAAGCCATGTGTGATCTTGATAGGCTTTGCGAAACTTCTTCAATGATACTGCAGGTTCCTGAATAGGCCTCTGCGACCCTCGGTGCAATGGTGTTACAAACCTGTGTCCTTTTTGGACTTGCAGGATCAGAGTGTTCTGTAGAGCCAGTTGACCTGCGGTGTCATCACGGCTGTAAAGCCTCATGCTACCCTTACGGTGGTGGCCTTGCAAATGGCGTTGCTCTTCTGTAACCAATCCCTGTTGGGCAAGTTGGTTAGACCAACTCAGTGTTGTTGTTTTCAAAGAATGCAAGGTATAATCACCAGGATTGGCAGAATCCGGTACAGCAGAATTCTTCCAAGGCAAAGTGCAAAAATAGCGAAGCCAGTGCAATGCTTGTGAATATGGCATGGGCACTAATGGATAGGCAAATTGGTCATCCCGTGTCATGGGCAGCAAAAAATCTGCATCCGACATTGCATTATGAGCTCGGGACCATAGGGTGTCCAGCGCGACCAACCATTGGGCCACCCAAGACCATTCGCCATGAGACAAAAAGCCTCTAGCTTGAATTGCCCAAGGTTGTCCTGTCTTCGATGTTTTTGTTCTATAGCATGAACCCCGCAAGGCAGTAATGCACCATGAAAGTGAATGCAATGAAATCCGCTGTCCATCTGCGAATCTCAGGCCACCCCATAACATACAGAGTAGCCCTCCAAGCAGAATCTGTTCTTGCAATGTGCACTCTTTCATGAGAAGCCGTCTTTCCCATTGAGAAACCAAAAATAAGCTGAGTGGAATTGATTCTCTTCGCTCATGGTGATTAGAACTGAAAAAGGAGTTGATGATTGGGTCATACAACATCTGCCAGGACGATACTAAAAGTAGCTTCTGAGCCCAGCGCAATGCCTTGATGGCTGTTGTGGCCCCGAAACCCCATTCCGAGTTCTTTCCTTCATGAGCGATCTGCAAAAGATCTGAAAGGTGATGGCTTCCAACGTCATCCCAGGTCCAAGAGAAATCCATAAGAATACTGTAAATGCATTGTAACGTATTGATATATTTGTGCAGTGTAGATGGAGCAAATTTCTCCAAAAGCCGTTGACAGTGAAGGTCAAACTGTTGAGATGTATGGTAGTCCTGCCAAATGGTAGATAGGGCCCCGACACTGTGTACCAGCAGCATCCATCTGGCAATCAGATCTGCAGGAATACTCGAGGAGCGAACAGCTGGTTGACTAGCTTTTCCTCCACGTGGAGCTGCAAAAAATTGAGCATCACTGGATTTACGTTTACCTGGAACCTGGCGAGTGTACACATGTGGTAAAACTTCAGGTTCAGACTGTCGTGGAGGAGGATCTGCTGGAGCTGTCAATGAATTCGGACGCACAAATGGTGGGACTGCCTTACCACCTTTCATCAATGGTTGACTCAAACTGGGCACAGTGGGGCGATGACTCACAGGAACTGGTTTTGGGGCACTCTGTCTTTTGGGGGTGGCTTGAGCGATTAAAATCCAGTCATCTGTATCTGTGTCCATGTCGTGTCAATGCAATGGAGAAAACTCGAAATTTAACTGGAATCTGAGGTCGGCGACAAAGCGAGGCTGGGAGTGTCCACCGTCAAAAATGTCACACAAGGTCGATGAAAAGCGCAGCAAGTGATGCTAAAATGATACAGATCCCAGTTCAAAGTTGTCAGTATGGGACGTTCCCAGGGCCAGCAATCAGGTAGTGGGACGTACAGGAATTCGAAAATCACAGTTCTGATCTCTGCAGCGTAAACTGATTGATCTGCAAACACAAAATGAAAATGAATTTGGCCCACCGCCGCTGGCCGCAACATGCACGCCCGGGATCGGCCGGTAGTGCAATGAAGAATGTGGAAAATAAATGTGACATGAGAACACAGAAAAGGAGTTCTTGAAAGCCCATGTAGTTAATGAATCTTCTGTGGAAAAACGCTTGAAAAACGCATGACCAAGCATAAAACAAAATAAAGCACAAAGCATGGAAGCCAACTTGAGCCAAATGGTACATCATAAAAGATGAAGTCCCCCTACAACCAAAACATTAGTGAACAAGTACACTACACAATATATATTGCAAACAAACATGGCCACCTCACAACTTAAACCCTGACAACTGCGGTACTTGACAAACAAACATGGCCACCTCACAGCTTAACCTGGACAGCTTAAACGCTGGCAGGCGCAGTAATTCAGAAGCTAACATGGCCACTACAAAGCGTAAACCCTGGCAGGGGCAGTTTTTGACAAGCAAACATGGCCACCTCACAGCTTAGCCCGTGGCAAGTATTTGACAAACAAACGTGGCCACCTCACAGCTTCAGCCGCAGCAGGGTTTAAGCTGTGGGGTGGCCATGTTTCCTTTTGAAATACTGCGCCTGCCAAGGTTTGTGCACAGAAACCTGCCGTGTAGTGCCACAACTGGCGGCACTACACGCTCACCCTCTGTAATTTTGGCGCGACGCAGAGCGCAAATACTGCCCCTGCCAGCAAAATTGGCACTAAACGCTTCGCACTGTGGTAAAACAGCGATTTTTAGATGCGACCGTTTGAGCGTGTAGTACCCCACTAAATGCTCCGCGCTGTGGCCGGAGATACATTTTCGCCGTTTCCTGGCGTTCGGTTGTAATTATTTTTTTAAAGATCAATATAGTTTAGAAAAAAGAGCCACTACACGCTACACGCTGGACCTGTTTTGCTTGTTTTTTCCACGGTAAAAAGCGTGTAGTGCCACAACTGTCGTACTAAACGCTCACCCTCTGTAGGTTCAGTGTCACACACGCCGTAAATACCGCACCTGCCACAAAAATCTGCACTAAACGCTGTCAGTTTTCACACCGTGACTGCCAGAAGTATTGCACATGCCAAGAAAATCAAACCCGCAGGGGCGACAGCAAAGTTAGCGCAAAACAGCGCGCTTTCTGCAAGACGGGAAAAAGGCATTTGCATCCTCTGTTGCAACTCCGGTTCTCGACCATGCGAACTTGGAGCAAAACAAACAATCTTTCAAGATGAGCCTGGCGGCAGGCTTCAAAGCAGGCTTCGAGGCAGCCTCGAGGCTATAGAAATTGCAACAAAACAAAAAATGTAAGGATGAGGAGAATTTTCGAGGCAAGCCTCGACGGCTGAAATTGGAGCAAATGCACATGAATGTCTATATTTTTTAACAGGTTTCACCTTCATTGAAAGGGCCGTTGCAACTTTACGCTTTACATGGGCCAATGTTCCTTTTTGTTGACCGTCTTGGCTTTTCGCTGTCCCCTCTCGGTCTATTCCCAAATTGACAATGGGTGCGGGATAAAAATTGTAGCTGTGTTCGTATCAGCAAAAAATACACTTTCTAGGCACCAACCCACCAACTCAGATCCAGGAAGTGTGTCAACGACATCTGTCCAAAGCAGACAGCCACCTGCACCAAATGCAAGCAACCAAAACAATCAGTCCACGCAGACAGGAGTCAAGAAATTCAGCAGCCCCAAACGAACGCCAACAAGACATTCAGCAGCCAAAGACTTTAGTGTTTGGCGACAAGCCTACTTCATCATGGCCCCGAAAACAGGATCCAAAAAACTAATAGAAACATGGCGGCCATAAAGGGGCCTCGACTGTACAAGAAACAAATTGGGACGCACAGAGAGAAAAAGCATGTGTTAACACTTATGCTCATGCTAGTGCGTCGCAAATCTGCTTGCAAAACATCTGCGGGCAGCAGCAAAATTTTCCGATGGCTGGCCCCACTTTTGGGTCCAAATCTGGACCCCAAAACGGGGCCCAAGCAAAGACTTAAAAGAAGGAATGAAAATGTGATCCAATTCTGGACCCCATTTTGGGGTCCATATTTGGACCCAAAAATGGGGTCAGCCATTGGAGAATTTCGTTGCTGCCCGCAAATGTTTTGCAAGCAGATTTGCGACCCAGCAGCTTGAACATGAATGTCAACACATACCTTTTTCTCTTTGTGCGTCCCAAGGCCGCTTGCTACTGTCGAGGTCCCTCTATCGGAGCCATGTTTCGGCCTGTTTTAAGAGCCATGATGAAGCAGGTTTGTTGGCATTCGAGGCGCTCCGAGGCTCACCGAGGCCTGCCCGGGGCCAGGCCTCGGACGCAAAACGTAATGGTACGAGGACAAAGCGAGGCTCACGGGGACTCGAATAATACACGTCAAGACTGAATGATCTGAAACCAAAAAACGCTGGCGATGATTACCAGCCAAGTTATCCATTGCTTTCATGAAAGCCTGCAGTCCAAAAATGAGGACACATGCCCCGTGTGGCCTTGACTTCAAAGCACATGCAGATTTTCGTCCTCATAGGACTTACCGCCTCTCTCTTGGAAATAAAGAACACCATTATTGAGCCGACACGGCCTCACCTCCATGTTGTCCCTGCATTTTCTTCTCGATAGTTTTATGCGGCTGGGCCAGCGCAGAACCCCCACACCCGGCGGCAATGCTGACTGTGGAACGCTGTAATCGAAGCATATGACCCAGCTTCCAGTCCATATCACACTGCGCAGCAGCATATGCTGCCATGGAGGAGCGCGGCGTATCAATCAGATCTCTCAAAAGCGGCAGGCCAAATATTTCAAAAGCTTAAGCCCGTGGCCAGCCGCAGTAATTTGGCCAGCTAACAAACCCGTCGCAGGCACAATATTTCAGAAGCAAACATGGCCACATCACAGCTTAAACTCGTGGCAAGCGCAGCATTTCAGAAGTAAACAGCCACACATCTCAACCTGTGGCAAATATTGCAAACAAACATGACCACCTCACAACTTAAACCCTGACAACTGCGGCACTTGACAAACAAACATGGCCACCTCACAGCTTAACCTGGACAGCTTAAATGCTGGCAGGCGCAGTAATTCAGAAGCTAACATGGCCACTACACAGCGTAAACCCTGGCAGGGGCAGTTTTTGACAAGCAAACATGGCCACCTCACAGCTTAGCCCGTGGCAAGTATTTGACAAACAAACGTGGCCACCTCACAGCTTCAGCCGCGGCAGAGTTTAAGCTGTGGGGTGGCCATTTTTCCTTTTGAAATACTGCGCCTGCCAAGGTTTGTGCACAGAAACCTGCCGTGTGGTGCCACAACTGGCGGCACTACACGCTCACCCTCTGTGATTTTGGCGCGACGCAGAGCGCAAATACTGCGCCTGCCAGCAAAATCGGCACTAAACGCTTCGCACTGTGGTAAAACAGCGATTTTTAGATGCGACCGTTTGGGCGTGTAGTACCCCCCTAAACGCTCCGCGCTGTGGCGGGAGACACATTTTCGCCGTTTCCTGGCGTTCGGTTGCAATTATTTTTTAAAGATCAATATAGTTTAGAAAAAAGAACACTACACGCTACACGCTGGACCTGTTTTGCTGGTTTTTTCCACACTAAAAGGCGTGTAGTGCCACAACTGTCGTACTAAACGCTCACCCTCTGTAGGTTCAGTATTCACACACGCCGTAAATACCGCACCTGCCACCAAAATCTGCACTAAACGCTGTCAGTTTTCACACCGTGACTGCCAGAAGTATTGCACATGCCAGGCAAATCAAACCCGCAGGGGCGACAGCAAAGTTAGCGCAAAACAGCGCGCTTTCTGCAAGACGGGAAAAAGGCATCTGCATCCTCTCTTGCAACTCCGGTTCTCGACCATGCGAACTTGGAGCAAAACAAACAATCTTTCAGGATGAGCCTGGCGGCAGGCTTCAAAGCAGGCTTCGAGGCAGCCTCGAGGCTATAGAAAGTGCAACAAAACAAAAAATGTAAGGATGAGGGAGAATTTTCGAGGCAAGCCTCGACGGCTGAAATTGGAGCAAATGCACATGAATGTCTATATTTTTGAACAGGTTTCACCTTCATTGAAAGGGCCGTTGCAACTTTACGCTTTACATGGGCCAATGTTCCTTTTTGTTGACCATCTTGGCTTTTCGCTGTCCCCTCTCGGTCTATTCCCAAATTGACAGCGGGTGCGGAATAAAAATTGTAGCTGTGTTCGTATCAGCAAAAAATACACTTTCTAGGCACCAACCCACCAACTCAGATCCAGGAAGTGTGTCAACGACATCTGTCCAAAACAAACAGCCACCTGCACCAAATGCAAGCAACCAAAACAATCAGTCCACGCAGACAGGAGCCAAGAAATTCAGCAGCCCCAAACGAACGCCAACAAGACATTCAGCAGCCAAAGACAATTTAGTGTTTGGCGACAAGCCTGCTTCATCATGGCCCCGAAAACAGGATCCAAAAAACTAGTAGAAACATGGCGGCCATAAAGGGACCTCGACTGTACAAGAAACAAATTGGGACGCACAGAGAGAAAAAGCATGTGTTAACACTTACGCTCATGCTAGTGCGTCGCAAATCTGCTTGCAAAACATCTGCGGGCAGCAGCAAAAATTTTCCGATGGCTGGCCCCACTTTTGGGTCCAAATCTGGACCCCAAAACGGGGCCCAAGCAAAGACCTAAAAGAAGGAATGAAAATGTGATCCAATTCTGGAACCCATTTTGGGGTCCATATTTGGACCCAAAAATGGGGTCAGCCATCGGAGAATTTCGTTGCTGCCCGCAAATGTTTTGCAAGCAGATTTGCGACGCGACCCAGCAGCTTGAACATGAATGTCAACACATACCTTTTTCTATTTGTGCGTCCCAAGGCCGCTTGCTACTGTCGAGGTCCCTCTATCGCAGCCATGTTTTGAGCACTTTTTTCGGCCCTGTTTTGGGGCCATGATGAAGCAGGTTTGTTGGCATTCGAGGCGCTCCGAGGCTCACCGAGGCCTGCCCGAGGCCAGGCCTCGGACGCAAAACGTAATGGCACGAGGAAAAAGCGAGGCTCGAATCTATATAATACACGTCAAGACTGAATGATCTGAAACCAAAAAACGCTGGCGATGATCACCAGCCAAGATATCCATTGCTTTCATGAAAGCCTGCAGTCCAAAATCAGGACACATGCCCCGTGTGGGACCTTAACTTCAAAGCACATGCAGATTTTCGTCCCTCGATATGTTCCGTCTCTCTTGCGAAATAAAGAACATACCATGTGGCCGCCACGGCCTCACCTCCATGTGATCCTGCATTTTTTCTCCCAATAGTTTTTGCGCGGGCAGCGCAGAACCCCCACACCCCCGGCGGCAATGCTGCTGTGGAACGCTGTAAAGAAGCATATGACAGCTTCAGTCCATCTCACACTGACGCAGCATTGCTGCTGGGGAGCGGGGCGTATTCAACAGATCTCTTAAAGCGGCAGGCCCAATATTTCAAAAGCTTAAGCCCGTGGCAGGCGCAGTACTTTGGCAGCTAACACCCCCGTCGCAGGCACAACATTTTAGAAGCAAACATGGCCACATCACAGCTTAAACCCGTGGCAAGCGCAGCATTTCAGAAGTAAACAACCACACACACCTCAACCTGTGGCAAATATTGCAAACAAACATGGCCACCTCACAACTTAAACCCTGACAACTGCGGTACTTGACAAACAAACATGGCCACCTCACAGCTTAACCTGGACAGCTTAAACGCTGGCAGGCGCAGTAATTCAGAAGCTAACATGGCCACTACAAAGCGTAAACCCTGGCAGGGGCAGTTTTTGACAAGCAAACATGGCCACCTCACAGCTTAGCCCGTGGCAAGTATTTGACAAACAAACGTGGCCACCTCACAGCTTCAGCCGCGGCAGGGTTTAAGCTGTGGGGTGGCCATGTTTCCTTTTAAAATACTGCGCCTGCCAAGGTTTGTGCACAGAAACCTACCGTGTAGTGCCACAACTGGCGGCACTACACGCTCACCCTCTGTGATTTTGGCGCGACGCAGAGCGCAAATACTGCGCCTGCCAGCAAAATCGGGGGGCTTCACACTGTGGTAAAACAGCGATTTTTAGATGCGACCGTTTGGGCGTGTAGTACCCCACTAAACGCTCCGCGCTGTGGCCGGAGACACATTTTCGCCGTTTCCTGCCGTTCGGTTGTAAATATTTTTTTAAAAATCAATATAGTTTAGAAAAAAGAGCCACTACACGCTACACGCTGGACCTCTTTTGCTGGTTTTTTTCCACGGTAAAAGGCGTGTAGTGCCACAACTGTCCTACTAAACGCTCACCCTCTGTAGGTTCAGTGTCACACACGCCGTAAATACCGCACCTGCCACCAAAATCTGCACTAAACGCTGTCAGTTTTCACACCGTGACTGCCAGAAGTATTGCACATGCCAAGCAAATCAAACCCGCAGGGGCCACAGCAAAGTTAGCGCAAAACAGCGCGCTTTCTGCAAGACTGGAAAAAGGCATTTGCATCCTCTGTTGCAACTCCGGTTCTCGACCATGCGAACTTGGAGCAAAACAAACAATCTTTCAGGATGAGCCTGGCGGCAGGCTTCAAAGCAGGCTTCGAGGCAGCCTCGAGGCTATAGAAATTGTAACAAAACAAAAAATGTAAGGATGAGGGGGAATTTTCGAGGCAAGCCTCGACGGCTGAAATTGGAGCAAATGCACATGAATGTCTATATTTTTTAACAGGTTTCACCTTCATTGAAAAGGACATCTTGGCTTTTCGCTGTCCCCTCTCGGTCTATTCCTAGATTGACAGTGGGTGCGGGATAAAAATTGTAGCTGTGTTCGTATCAGCAAAAAATACACTTTCTAGGCACCAACCCACCAACCCCTGCACCAAATGCAAGCAACCAAAACAATCAGTCTGCGCAGACAGGAGTCAAGAAATTCAGCAGCCCCAAACGAACGCCAACAAGACATTCAGCAGCCAAAGACTTTAGTGTTTGGCGACAAGCCTGCTTCATCATGGCCCCGAAACCAGGATCCAAAAAACTAGCAAAAACATGGCGGCCATAAAGGGACCTCGACTGCAAGGCAGAGGCTGCGAGAGCGTGATCTTGTGCAATAGGCTTCATGGTGGAGGCGACCTTAGTAGAATCTAAGCTCTCGACTGGACAGCACATTCTAAACTCTGGTGCAAAGAGAGAGCATGCTGTCCGATCTGTTATATCAAGGTTGGCACTCACACACAGCTGTAAATGTGGCTATAAACTGTTGAAGAGGTCTGAAAAGGTTAGAGCCAGGCATGTGCAGCATGATGAATCCTGACAATGAGAATGACGAAAAGGACCAAATAGAGATTTAAGTCAACACCCACCACCGTTATTGATGAAACTAATGCCGAAAACTGTATGAGGGACAAAGCGGAGTGAAACAGAAATGAGACAAAAGAGGAAGGGGAAGGAGGGGGACACAGGACGGGTAGAAGTGATGCGACAGGGGTGAGCTGGGGATCATGTCACACCTCTCGTGAAATGTTCCAAATGATGCTTTTTATCTGCTGTAAGGGACCTCGACTGTATAACGTTGTTGGGTTTCGTCATCTCCAATAAAACGTGCAAAACATGAAACGTGCAAATACGATGTCAACCATCACGGTTGAGCTCATCATCAAGATGAAAACCAAATTCACTTCTTCCAATGCAGAAAAGACCAATGGATTCATCTTACCACAGATGTCGGAAATTTTCACACCACGAGACATCTACACATGGAAGAGCCATCTGAACCAGATGTGAAGATGAGAGGATGTGAAGATACTCGGTGTACATGCTTCAGAGTTCACAAACGTTAGGAGTCTAGGGGGAAAGGGGTACAGACAAAAGACTCAAGCCCGACTATCAGCATGCCCATTCTTGCCTGGTAAGAGGATTTGAAGATGAGCAGATGTGAAGATGAGAGAATGTGAAGATGAGAGGATGAAAAGATGTGAAGATGAGAGGCTGATTTCTGGCCGGTATGTTTCTACTCGTCTTCGCTCCAAGACGAACCGAGACCTGCCTGAGGCACGCATACGATGTTAACAGTGGCAGGCACTGGATCGCAGAAACCACCCCTTACAGGAGGTGGGACCA
>CAMXCT020000679.1:112921-189749 GCA_947184155.2 Cladocopium goreaui | reverse complement strand
ATGTCTATATTTTTAAACAGGTTTCACCTTCATTGAAAGGGCCGTTGCAACTTTACGCTTTACATGAACCAATGTTCCTTTTTGTTGACCGTCTTGGCTTTTCGCTGTCCCGTCTCGTTCCTTTTTGTTGACCGTCTTGGCTTTTCGCTGTTATTCCCAAATTTACAGTGGGTGCGGGATAAAAATTGTAGCTATGTTCGTATCAGCAAAAAATACACTTTCTAGGCACCAACCCACCAACCCAGATCCAGGAAGTGTGTCAACGACATCAGTCCAAAACAAACAGCCACCTGCACCAAATGCAACCAAAACAATCAGCCCACGCAGACAGGAGTCAAGAAATTCAGCAGCCCCAAACGAACGCCAACAAGACATTCAGCAGGCCAAAGACTTTAGTGTTTGGCGACAAGCCTGCTTCATCATGGCCCCGAAAACAGGATCCAAAAAACTAGTAGAAACATGGCGGCCATAAAGGGACCTCGACTGTATGCACTTCGTGTAGATGGCTCCATATTGGTTAACCATGGCTCTTACAGTCGAGGTCCCTTTATGGCCGCCATGTTTCTACTAGTTTTTTTGGTCCCGTTTTCGGGGCCATGATGAAAGCAGGCTTGTCGCCAAACACTAAAGTCTTTGGCTGCTGAATGTCTTGTTGGCGTTCGTTTGGGGCTGCTGAGTTTCTTGACTCCTGTCTGCGTGGACTGATTGTTTTGGTTGCTTGCATTTGGTGCAGGTGGCTGTTTGTTTTGGACAGATGTCGTTGACACACTTCCTGGATCTGGGTTGGTGGGTTGGTGCCTAGAAAGTGTATTTTTTGCTGATACGAACACAGCTACAATTTTTATCCCGCACCCACTGTCAATTTGGGAATAGACCGAGATGGGACAGCGAAAAGCCAAGACGGTCAACAAAAAGGAACATTGGCCCATGTAAAGCGTAAAGTTGCAACGGCCCTTTCAATGAAGGTGAAACCTGTTTAAGAATATAGACATTCATGTGCATTTGCTCCAATTTCAGCCGTCGAGGCTTGCCTCGAAAATTCTCCCTCATCCTTACATTTTTTGTTTTGTTGTAATTTCTATAGCCTCGAGGCTGCCTGCGAAAATCCAACAGGACCTAATTACAACCACTAGTCGCGCTCCTAACGTCGCAAGGGGTCGGCTTAACTCCGCGTCGAGCGTTTAACAAGTTAAAACCTAAAAACACGACAGCTTCACTGCGAACTCTCAAATCCTTTTTCCACACAGGAAAAACACGAAGGCAAGTTGTCTGTCATGCACATGCAGCATGTTATAGTTGGACTTCTTCTGTTTCAGCTGCTTTGCCTTTGCAACATGCAACGGCGGCGGTAGACAAACATCATCATCATGTTGGTGAATTCATTGGTGATGAATTCACCATCTTTCCAAAAATAAATCAGCTTCACTTCCATCTTCTCTTCAAACGCACTGTTTGCACAAATTCCAAAAACATCCAAACTGTTGACAAAAATAGTTGGCAGCTTCCGAAAATAAAACGCATCATGCAGAAAACAAGTCCAGTCAAGGTTGTGGTTGAAAACGCATGCACATGTGTTTGAAAAACAACGTTGAGCTTGTTCAAAAAGTCGTCGATACCAAAATCATCTTCAAAATCATTTGCAGTCCAGTAAAACTCATTGCAAATGAATTTCCATTCCAAAAACCTTCTTCTTCTCCACCAAGTTGACGAAAAACATTCACATGCACATAAAACGCATCTTCACGGTATTGTAACCAATTCCAGTTGTTCTCAAACCATTCTGCATCAATTTCAGAGTTCTGCCCAAATAAACCATTGACAACATCATGTTGTAGCCACCATGCAAGTTACATCCAGAAACGTAGCACATGCAGTCCATATGCACAGGAGTGTATATTTCCATACCCCCTTTTGCTGCGTTTCCCATCCATAGACAGCCAAAAATCCAGAGAAGTCTCAAAGGCTCTCATGCCACACATATGTATAAAGCGGTCATCTGTTCAACCTCCAGTGAGGACTTGCACACGAAGTCGCATCTTCACACCAGTTGCAGATGTATTGCAAAAATACCTGTGTACTTGAATTAGCCTTGTGTTGTAATCCATTGACCGTGTCCACATACTCATTGATGTAGAAAAATGAAAAGGTTGTGCAAGAATGCCACATTGAAATTGCTCCACAACGAATTCCCTGCAGTCCAGCTCATCACCAAGGAAGCCCAAAGATTCTGCAGAGAGGATTCATCACAACAAATTCCAGGCACATTGCACATGCAAAATCAAAAATCGCCACATCCAGCTCCACATTGCCATCCGCAATCACTCCATTAACGCCAAGAGAATTCACGCTGGTAGACATAGCCGGCATTGAGGAATGCGTCCACCCTGCAGTGAATTAGGAATGCACAGAAATCCGGACCCTGTGTCCTCGGCGTTGGAGTCAATTTCTTGCGGAACTGGCCAATCATCTTCTTTGCGTAGCGGCACTCCTCCATGCTTTGGTTGAAGACCCTCACAACAAAGTCATGGTAGGTGATGGGCTTTTCGGCAAAACGGCCCATCTTGAGAAGCGTGCATGACCAGTGATATGTATCTTTGATCCATGCAGGCTGTGGCACATTGAAATCGACCTCTTCATAGTCGATGGTGGCATCCTTCCAGTTTGCATCCCACTTGTGGGTTGCTGGCAGCCCTGACTGCACCTTTGGAAATAGTGGCGGGGAGTCGCCGGTGTCGGAGATGAATGAAAAGCTCCCAAAACGCTGCTGGCACTCTCTGCATCCGAATTTGACTCGACAGCTTCATGCCGTCTCTTGGAGCCATCGGTCATAGCGCCATTGTCATGCATTTTGTTCGAATTGCCTTCCACAATCTCCGGGGGCTCTTCGGAGATGCGTGCACACTTCGAACCAGAAGCTTTGGGAGGAGGCAGAGTTGGTCCTTTGGGACCCTGCTTCCCCTTCTCTCCTTCCTTTCCTTTGAATTCACCTTTGAACTTCCTTTGCCACATTCTTGCCACCTTTGTCATCCTTGCCACCCTTCTCATCTTTGCCACCTTTCGCAAATTCAGGCTTGCCACCTTTGACATTGTCAGGCTTACCACCTTTGTCATAGTTCTTTCCTTTGCGCTTCTGCTCCTGGAATGCTTTCTCACTTCCAATTGCAGACGCAGGCAAAATCGGTGGGTCTGCCTTTGCTGCAGGAGGTAGAGGAACCTGTGCATTGAATTTTGGAAATCCTGCAGACTGTCCATCAGCATCGGCACAGTAGCGGTTGGCAATCTCAGCAATGGCTGCAGCCGCAGCTTTAGCCTCTGCAATATCCGCATTCTTCTGCACCACATTTCCAAAAAGTTGTATCACAGGCTTGTCATTCTTTGGGTCTTTGACATCATCCTCAATCCAAGGGTCGTCATTGGGATCATATGGCCTGTCTTGCCATTTCTTGTGGTATTCACGTGCATCGACGATCCCTGAATTCCCTCCAGCTTGCAAGGTAGGCGGCGGTGTTGTCGGAGGCACCTTGTATGCATTCTGGCTGTAGGCATCCGGCCATAGGGCACCAGGCGGTGCAGCCGATGAATTCGAGCCTGTCGGAGCATGCACTTTGGAGGGACTTGGAGGCACATGCGATTCCATGCAGTCCTTCCAATCATCATCCTCTGGTGGATAGGGTCTGTTCATAGGTGCGTTCTTGACCTCCTTTTTGTGGATGGTCAATAGTTCATTCATTTTTCCACCAGCTTCTGCTTTGCGCATCAACTCGCGCAATTGGTCCCATTCTCCTTGTGTCATGTCCGTTCACAAGACTGGGTCACTTGGGTTGTAAGGCATCGAATTCTCTGTCTGTCGGTGCCATCCAGAAGCATCACTATGCCATTGCTGTGGTTTTGAAGCCATGGCGTCACGTCAGAACCTAATTCCTAATTGTGAACTGTTTCAACCCTCACACACACACACGCAGGAGTCGAGTGCAGCAGTTCAGCTGTTTCAGGGGTTCCTAAGTGTCCGCAACTGCTGAGTTGGGCGTGTGAGTGAATTCTGAAACCTGACATCCTTAGTTCTCCAGGCAGTGTTCTGACTTGCATTCTGTATCCAAAACGTTGCAAACGAAAACAAACTTCTGTCCAACCCTGTCCACATCAGTCCAATGCAAAATCAACCGAACATGCAGACATGACTGAACATGAAAAATCACTGTGTTTCTACATCAATGCAGTTCTTTGACAACAACTGTCTCTCACATCAAAAACTGTGTTTCGCGTACGCCAGTGCTTCGCAAAAAGAAAGGACAACAACTGTGCTTCACATGACTGCTGTGTTCCACATCACTGTCGTTTGGTTTCAAATTTGTTTGAAATAAGACATGCAAAACATCTTTGGTTCCCACATGCCAAAAAAAAAACTTTCCTTCACACATCACACGTCCCCCTTTTAAACTGGCGACGTCCGGAGACGTGCAAAGCAAAACAAAACAGTTCCACCTGCCACGCACATTTCTTCAAGAAAATCATGCATCATGCAGGTCAAAACACAAAAAAACGTTTGTTTGGTTTTGGTTGTTCCATGCGACATGCAAAAAAATGAACATGCTCAGGGGTCCTTTCGTCCAGCACGAACTGCGGCCAAAATGGCCTTTGCCAGTTCTTTGTTATACACACCGGTTGCTGTCCAATTGACATCGTACATCCCTGCATGTTTCTCACACTCGCACCAACCAAAACGCCTTGTGAGCAAATTGCAAAACCCAGCTGACGCACTACAAAAGATAAGCACTTTACCGATAGGCAGTCCATTCAGTGCTTGCATACCGGTTTGGCACAAAAACACTTCAGCATCAAATTGCAAACCACGTTGTTTCAAAACTCGTTTGGTCTCTTCGCGTTTCCATATGTTGTTGTTTCGGGGCAGTTCGAAAGACCTCGAATTCCCAAGCAACAAATACTTAGAGACATTCTCCATGATACCTTTCCATGACCTGTCTGCCTCTGATTCAATCGTTGCAGAAAAATTCTTGAGTGGCGACCCTGAGCTACAAGGAGTAGAAGCGTGCACATGCACCCAACGGTAGCCTAACTGTTGATGAACCTCCACAAACTCTTTCACCTTTTGAAACATGTCCGGAGTTTCCATTCGTTTGACTATACCGATATAGGGCATGCGTGCAACTTTGCAGGCTTCTCTCAAAGCTGAATTAGTCCCACAACAAACTTCCACAAACGCAACATCTTGCTTGTGATCAACCCTACTGTTGATGAGCATGACATCACGAACTCTGTGCAGGTCTTGCATAGGCACTTCGGGAGTCTCAAACCCTAAGCTTGTGCGGTGTCTCAGGAAATCTTTGGTCCCCAAACATTTGGTAAACAAATCTGCCACATTGTCCGTTCCGGCCCTGTGTTCAACCAAAAGTTCCTTTGAGCTAATTTTAGCTTTCATCCAGGCCATACGGATTTCCACATGTCTACTTCGTTTGGGTATATCCTGTCCGACCAACAATTGCAAGGCTGAAGAGCTATCTGACTCCAGCAAGATTTGTGGCACATCTCTCTCTCTCTCATTTCACCAATTCCTGTGTAAACACGATGGCAAAAATTGCTAAACGCAACAGATTCTTGGGCAACCATTTGCAATGCATACAACTCTGCTTCACAAGAGGACAATGACACAGACTGCTGTTGTCTAGCCAATGACCTAACCAATGCACCTTCACAAAACACAACCCCACCAGAAATTCCTTTTCTACCATTGAATCTGTATGGAGCAAATGATGCATCAGAGAATGAATGCAAAATTGAATGTCTTGCAGGCCCAATCATCAAATTCTCATATTCTGGGGATGGTAACCTCAAACATGTTCCCACATCTTCAAACAGAAATCGCAGCAAAGAACGAATGGCAGCCTCAGTGCCTTGGTTGGGCTTTGCTTGCTGACTTCCAATTAGACTGAGATATAGTTTCAGGTCGTGCCTAGACTGCGCCATCCACAGAAGCTTGCCAAGTGCTCGGCGAAATCGTGAATATGCAGAGGGAGAGAGTTCTTGCAATTGATTCTTGTCACCCATGGCCTTGTCCAAAATGCCGGCCACATCCGGCACCGATGCAGATCCCTTTGTGATGTTGAATTCAGTAAAGGTCGTATCCAAAAACTTTGGATCCACGCCAATTGTCAAAGAGTCGTCATCAATTCCACGATGCACATGCCTGCCAATGAAAATTAAACGTCCACCGCCATGTCGTGCAGGAAGGATGATTCCGGTCTCCTTCAAGGGCACGGCTTTGCCAATTGCTTTCTCCACAATCTTCTCAGCTTTCTCAGATTGGCAACAAAGGAGTAGGTCGTCCACATATGCGACAAGCAGTGCAAGTTCTCCATTCACGACACCTTGATAAATGCATGGTTCGACCTCGTCAGAAGTCAATCCAACACCACGGATGCTGTCACTCAGCAAATTCAGCCAGTGCAGCGATGCATCTCGAAGACCATTCAAGGCTTTATAGAGCAACAAGTAGGCTTGTGAGCCATCAGGCATAGAGACGGAGAGGGGCAGTTTCAGCACAATCACAAGTCCATGAGGAAGGGGTGAATGCATGAAGGCATGAGAAACATCAAGTCCTTTCAGTCGGAGAGCACGTTGGGCAGCAAGAGTGAGAACGAAATGCAGGCCCTCAATGCTTGGTGTTGGGCTCGAAATTCCCAGCTTTCGTGCACTAATTCCTTTATTCAGGTCCTTTGCAACTATTCGGACTCTGACTCGTGATTCACTTTTGTATGCTGAAACCCATCTACTTGGAATCACACGCATGAGCGGGTGTTTCTTTTTCAATGCATCAACCTCTGCCTGTCCTATGACTCTACCAGCACCACATTTCTCTAAATTACCAATTTCTTCTTTCATACCCTCAAAACCTAAGTCCACGTCAAGTTGCATGAGTGAGCTGTCATCAATTACTTCATCTGGTTTCCACAGCAGCACTTCTGAACCACCAAGTTTCACCTTCACACACTGGTGATCCTTCCCATGTGCAAACTTAATTGAATTAAGCTCGGCATCAAACAACTCAGGACTCGTGGCTCGTGCATTCTCTGGTCCTTTTTCCAAACACCATGCAACAGGTCCTAAGGCATGACATGCATTGTCCATGTGAAAAAGATCAAGAGTCATGGGTTCTTGAGTTCCCGCTGCGCGTTCAGCAGCCATCTCGTCCTCTAGATCTTGCACAGACTGTTCAGCTTCTCTCTTCACACCTGAACCTTCAGTGTCCATACTTAGACCAACCTCCTCAGAACCTGCGCCAACCGGAGTTGGGCCATTCTCAGTTTCAACCTCCATATCTTCATGTCTCACCTCAAGTCTCGGTCTTGCAACATTAGGCACAACATCTGGCATTTCAACGGGAGTTTCACTCGCCTCAAATGCAGCACGTTTTCTCTTACATTCAGCATTATGCCTAATTCCAGGTACATCCATTCCAGAATCACATGCAGGACACCGGGGTGTCTTTGGGAAAACACGCACATCTGACCTAGCAACATCTAGAGACGGAGACGGAGACTTTGGTGACACTTTCGGAGAGGCTTTAGGCAATGCAGGTCCATCAGAAGTAGATGCACGAATTGGGTCTTGTCGGGCAATCTTCAATTCACCTGGCTTTCTCGGTTGAGATGGAGCTGACTCCACAGGTCTCTTCTTTGGCATAGGGGCTCGGAAGCCTGGATCGGGTTCTTTCATCTCTCGCACTAGATCACCTGGAGCACCATCTGGGTACTCAACAACATCATCATCATCATGCATAGGTTGCTCAACATTGGCATCAGGCAATCTTGGTCTTTCAACATTCGGGGCAGCCGGCTCAATGCGAATTCCTTCGCGTGCTGGCAATGGTTCTCCTTGAACTTGTCCACCTTCAATCTCAGAAAACAACTGATCACCAATGACTTGGTTCCACACGATTGGTGTGATTGGCTTGACATTCCTTGCAACAAAGCGCTTCAGAACTAATTCACCATCAATTCTGACAGCACCTTGCACAACTGGTCCAGTATCCAAACCTGAATGCACAAATGCAGCTTCAATACTTCTCGTCTCATTCGGTGATTGGGCTCGCATGCTGCTGGGCAATTCGGCAAGGACAGTTTGACCAAACATTGCAAAGGAAGGTCGAGACAACTTCCGTTGTGTGGAGTATTCCAATGGAGAAAAATCAGTTCCATGAGCTTTGGAAAAATGGTTGTGGCTCAATGCAATGTAGGTTGCAACATCTTGCAATCCACGTGCAGTAAAACAGACATCAGCACCACCCTGGTTCATCTCAGCACGCAACACAGCAAGGGATTCCTTAAGTCTTCTCACAGCTCGTTCAGCTCCTCCATTGCTTTGGTGTTGTTGAGGTCGTGCACGTCGAACCAAGAAGGTATATTTGTCAGAACTAGTTCCAACTAATTCAGAAACTGCACGCTCGGCATCAGTATGCAGGACGACCGACGAAGTCGATGACGCAAGACCGAAGTGGTCCAACCATTTATGAATTAAACTCTTCACCGATCTTGCTTCTTGTCCCACAACGACATAGCCCACACAGTTTGTAGACAGTTCAGTTAAAACCAAAATCTTGATAGTTCCGTCTGTTTCGTCCTCAACCAATTCTCCACGAGTGGTTAGAAAGCCAAAGTCGGCTTGTACCTCAGTCTCAAGCGCGCCTTCACGACGGCGTCGATGTTGAAAGGTCGATTTTCCTCGCGCACATATTGTGCACCTTGGATCGTAAGGCACATGTCCCTGCAACCTATGGGCTTCAAGCGCAGCTTCTGCCGCTCTGCTCAATGGATTCAAATTCCCATGCACCGCATGCAAACCCTCTGACATGATGAATTCATCATCATGCCGTGCAGATCCATCAGAATCACTATACATCCATGCAGGGTCAAGCTTGCAAATGTTGTCAAGTCTCAGACCTGACGCAAGATGAGTAACCTCGGCACCTTCTGGATTCTGATTGAATTCCCATCCGCACTCACAGAGAGTGTTGGTTGAAATGATGTTGTGGCTGATGCCACCAACCAAGCACTTCAACTTTGCCTGTCGGTACACTGGGAACCTTCCCAAGTTATCGGTTTTCTTTTTGAATCCAACCCAAACAGAAACAGTAGTTGATCCATCTATGTTCACCTTACTGCCATTTGCCGCTCGGAAGCGGTCACTTTGTGAATTGACAACCCATGCACCATACGTCACTCTTGACGAAGTGGCCATAACAGTTGCGGCCGCACCGGAGTCCAGTAACCACCAGTGCTGGCTCTCATCACCCATCATGATTTCTGAAAGCAATGGATGCAAAACAGGTGAGTATCTATGCAGTTCAAACTCATGAGAAACAGTATCTTGCACGTTCAGAAAAGTCGAAGTTCCAACTGTTTGCAACTGAATTCGATGACAGTTTGAAGAAATCAAGTCTTGGGAAACCTCAGCATCACCTTTTACCTCTACACCTTGCAAACCATAATCAAAGGCCACCGGACGATGTAGGGCTCCATGCACCGTCCCTGAACTGTCAGTGGTCCCTGAAAGGTCGGTGTTTCCTGCTGAAAACATGCCACACAGCAAATTGGAATCTACCTGTGGTGTTGATTCATGCAACCATCCAAAGTTTAAATTCCAAAGTTGACACGTGTCTGTTTCCGTTTCCGTTTCACTGTCACTGTCATCAAACTCGTCTCCAAACATGGTGTCCATGACAACCGAACATGCAGATTCACTGTCAGAAAATGGAACGAATTCTCCACTGATGAACAACTCAGGTTCAGAAATAAAACATGCGGGTGGCAACCTGTTGAAAAAGAGTCTCAGTCTCACGTTTCGAAGTTGGCAGCACTCTAAGTTCGCTGCAAAATCATCACTAATAGTCATGCAGTTTTGACACGTGCAGAAAAGTCGATTCGACTCTAAACACTGCAAACCTGCAATTGAGACATGAAAAACAGTTTCATCGGTTGAAAAATGACTGCAAACATCATCAAAAACGTCTGAAATTTCAGTTTCAAGTGTCAAACCTGTCGAAAAACCTGAAAACATCTCGGAAATCAAGGGACTCAGCACTAAGGATTGGACACCCTGAGTCGTTCCACCTGCACTCGCATTCTGCTGCTGATCATCCGTCGCAGGCCAACTCCAAGATTCGTCCCAATTCTCCTGTCCTTCTTGCCACGTGCAATCCCAAGATTCATTCCAACTGTCATTCCAGACCTGTGCAGTTTCATACCATGACTGGTCCTCCCACCAAGAACCATCGTCATGCCACCACATGTCCGCACTGTCCCATTCTTCATCGTATCCTACTTCGTTCATTTTTCCTTTCTTGCCAAAACCTTTACCTTTGCCTTTGCCTTTCTTTCCTTTCTGCTTTCCTTTGCCCTTAATTACTCCTTTTCCTTTCTTTCTCTCTGGGCAATTTGCAGAAATGTGGCCAAATTTCTGGCATTTGAAACACTTCAGTTTTGACAAGTCAACATCACATGCATTTGAACTGTGTCTCCTACTTCCACAGGTACCACATCGCACACCCCCCACTGCATCTAAATTCCAGTTTCCATCACCATCGCTTGCAGACATATCATATTGAACAGTGGATTCATCTGAACCTTCCACCTGGGTGACCTGGTATAGATTTTTCTTGGGGTGGAACTCAGCGAAAGCACGCTGCTGCTGTTCCCATCTCAGTGCTGTGGCCCTAAAAGCTTGGTACGACTCACCTCCAGTGTGATGCAAACAAAACGTCCTGACTGCTTCAGGCAAACTACGTAGCAAAACAGCTACCAAGTCAGCTTCGGCTACATGCAACCCTGTGGCATCAATTCTACTTGACAGTGTTCCCAGCAACTTAGAATACCTGGCCATTTCAAAGTCTATCTTTCTGATTGTATCTGTCACAATCGTACTTGCACTCGTTTCGTTTCCATGCAGTGCAAAAGACTTTCCTGCCAATGCCGTTCTAAAACTAAGTGCCTCACTCCTCGTCCTGATGCTGTACTCGAGGGTCAGCTGTCTCACCAGCTCAAAGCCATTCGAAGCTTGCAACTCTGCATTCACACCAACATCCGCATTGCACAAGTTGATTCCTTCACTGAATGCATTGATCAACGTCAAAGTTCTCGGGTGATTTCCAAACGCACTTCTCAAAATAGCAAGCAACCTTCTGCTTCTCGCACGTTGCGGCACAGCTAATTGATTCCAGTGCAACGGATCTGGCCATCTACAGGCATGCTCGATCTCACTTCCGAACTCAAGGCTGGCTTGCATCGCCCAGGCTGTTAAATCATAGATGTAAGCTTGCCACCCTAGGATTTCTGCTTCTCTACTGGTCCACTTTGCACAATCCGGTGTTGGAGGCGTTCCCAGCCATTTCTCACTTTTAGCAAATACGTCACCTACGTATTCCCCGGATGTTCCTGGTACGTGCATTGGATCCATACTTTGAGGAAACCCATTTGTGGCCCTTTGTCCAAACATCTCAGGTACACCTCTAGCCTGGCCAACCTGTTCACCTATCACCTGCCTGACTTGCATTAACTGCATCGGTTCCAAACCTCCCATCAGCCTCAGCACATCTTGCAACCTTTGATTCTGGGGTGTTACTCCGCCAATGTCCGGTCCCATGCACATGCCTCCAGTTTGACCTTGTCCTACCTGACCTTGTCCTCCTTGACCTGGGGCACCACCGCAATGACCTGACATCCATGGCATTCCATAACATGCACTCCCCTGTCCAGGTTCTTGACTTCTACCTGTGCTAGCTTGGGCACTTTGACCTGCAGTTCCCATGCAACCTTGTCCTGGCATCCCTTGTCCGTGCAGACCTTGTCCTACCTGACCTTGTCCTGTCAGACCTTGTCCTCCTTGACCTTGTCCGAACTGACCTTGTCCCAACAGACCTTGTCCATGCACTCCCAGACCTGGATACCCTTGACATGCATTACATCCACTACATCCATGACCTTGACATCCAAGAAAACCCTGATTCTGACTATAGTTCCGTGGATCCATCAAACTACCACGCATCGGTCCGTATGACCCAAAAACATTCATTGCAGGAGGTAGCATCTGTCCAGTTCCAACTAAGCTTCCAGCTTGACCAACTAAGCCCGGAGCCGCTTGTGTCGCTGCTGTCCCAGTTCCTACTGCTGCTTGCGTGTTGCCTTGCATCGCAGTACCTGTGGGCGAATTACCTGCAGCACCTGTGTTTCTTTCTACGCCTTGCTCACCTCCTCCTTCCATTCTGTTCATTGTTGGCGACCCTACTGGTCCTACATGCAGTGAGTTCATTCCTAGCGCACTTCCTTGGCCATTAGGTCCTTGTCCCTGGTTACTTCCTGGCATCATCGCGTCTACTTACACTACGCGTGGAGCACAACCGCTCCGCTACCATGCGAAAATCCAACAGGACCTAATTACAACCACTAGTCGCGCTCCTAACGTCGCAAGGGGTCGGCTTAACTCCGCGTCGAGCGTTTAACAAGTTAAAACCCAAAAACACGACAGCTTCACTGCGAACTCTCAAATCCTTTTTCCACACAGGAAAAACACGAAGGCAAGTTGTCTGTCATGCACATGCAGCATGTTATAGTTGGACTTCTTCTGTTTCAGCTGCTTTGCCTTTGCAACATGCAACGGCGGCGGTAGACAAACATCATCAACATGTTGGTGAATTCATTGGTGATGAATTCACCATCTCTTCCAAAAATAAATCAGCTTCACTTCCATCTTCTCTTCAAACGCACTGTTTGCACAAAGTCCAAAAACATCCAAACTGTTGACAAAAATAGTTGGCAGCTTCCGAAAATAAAACGCATCATGCAGAAAACAAGTCCAGTCAAGGTTGTGGTTGAAAACGCATGCACATGTGTTTGAAAAACAACGTTAAGCTTGTTCAAAAAGTCGTCGATACCAAAATCATCTCCAAATTCATTTGCAGTCCAGTAAAACTCATTGCAAATGAATTTCCATCCCAAAAACATTCTTCTTCTCCACCAAGTTGACGAAAAACATTCACATGCACATAAAACGCATCTTCACGGTATTGTAACCAATTCCAGTTGTTCTCAAACCATTCTGCATCAATTTCAGAGTTCTGCCCAAATAAACCATTAATAACATCATGTTGTAGCCAACATGCAAGTTACATCCAGAAACGTAGCACATGCAGTCCATATGCACAGGAGTGTATATTTCCACACTGCCTCGAAGCCTGCTTTGAAGCCTGCCGCCAGGCTCATCCTGAAAGATTATTTGTTTTGCTCCAAGTTCGCATGGTCGAGAACCGGAGTTGCAACAGAGGATGCAAATGCCTTTTTCCCGTCTTGCAGAAAGCGCGCTGTTTTGCGCTAACTTTGCTGTCGCCCGGCAGGTGCGGTATTTACGGCGTGTGTGACAGAGGGTGAGCATTTAGTACGACAGTTGTGGCACTACACGCCTTTTACCGTAGAAAAAACAAGCAAAAGAGGTCCAGCGTGTAGCGTGTAGTGGCTCTTTTTTCTAAACTATATTCATCTTTAAAAATTACAACCGAACGCTAGGAAACGGCGAAAATGTGTCTCCGGCCACAGCGCGGAGCGTTTAGTGGAGTACTACACGCCCAAATGGTCGCAGTGCGAAGTGTTTAGTGCCGATTTTGCTGGCAGGCGCAGTATTTGCGCTCTGCGTCGCGCCAAAATCACAGAGGGTGAGCGTGTAGTGCGGCCAGTTGTGGCACTACATGGCAGGTTTCTGTGCACAAGCCTTGGCAGGCGCAGTATTTCAAAAGGAAACATGGCCACCCCACAGCTTAAACCCTGCCGCGGCTGAAGCTGTGAGGTGGCCACGTTTGTTTGTCAAATACTTGCCACGGGCTAAGCTGTGAGGTGGCCATGTTTGCTTGTCAAAAACTGCCCCTGCCAGGGTTTACGCTGTGTAGTGGCCATGTTAGCTTCTGAATTACTGCGCCTGCCAGCGTTTAAGCTGTCCAGGTTAAGCTGTGAGGTGGCCATGTTTGTTTGTCAAGTACCGCAGTTGTCAGGGTTTAAGTTGTGAGGTGGCCATGTTTGTTTGCAATATTTACCACAGGTTGAGATGTGTGGTTGTTTACTTCTGAAATGCTGCGCTTGCCACAGGTTTAAGCTGTGATGTGGCCATGTTTGCTTCTGAAATATTGTGCCTGCGACGGGGTTGTAGCTGCCAAAGTACTGCGCCCTGCCACGGGCTTAAGCTTTTGAAATATTGGGCCTGCCGCTTTAAGAGATCTGTTGAATACGCCCCGCTCCCCAGCGGCAATGCTGCGTCAGTGTGAGATGGACTGAAGCTGTCATATGCTTCTTTACAGCGTTCCACAGCAGCATTGCCGCCGGGGGTGTGGGGGTTCTGCGCTGCCCGCGCAAAAAACTATCGGGAGAAAAAATGCAGGATCACATGGAGGTCAGGCCATGGCGGCCACATGGTATGTTCTTTATTTCGCAAGAGAGACGGAACATATCGAGGGACGAAAATCTGCATGGCCTTGAAGTTAAGGTCCCACACGGGGCATGTGTCCTCATTTTGGACTGCAGGCTTGCATGAAAGCAATGGATATCTTGGCTGGTGATCATCGCCAGCGTTTTTTGGTTTCAGATCATTCAGTCTTGACGTGTATTATATAGATTCGAGTCCCCGTGAGCCTCGCTTTGTCCTCGTGCCATTACGTTTTGCGTCCGTGGCCTCGGGCAGGCCTCGGTGAGCCTCGGAGCGCCTCGAATGCCAACAAACCTGCTTTACCATGGCCCCTAAAACAGGGCCGAAAAAAGTGCTCAAAACATGGCTGCGATAGAGGGACCTCGACATATTGGTTAACCATGGCTCTTAGGACATATTGGTTAACCATGGCTCTTAGGTACTTACATGCGCGGACAGCTGCCCGTCTTGTATTTGGCTCATCTTCCGCCTGATTCTTGGCGGCTGTCGCAAGGATGTCTCTCGCTTCTTCTTCTGGCGACCGGGTTGGTTCCGTACTAGCTGAGAGTGTGGCATGAGTGATATCTCGGACTGGCGCTTCTTTGGTGCGTGGTTGGCATAGCCGTGGTGAAGGTGAATGTTTTTAGCAACTCTGGAACGTTTTCCAAATTGGCATGCTTACCGCAACCGCAATTTTGATGCTGATGCTAGAAAAAGGACAACTGAGCGGACTCTGAGTCTTGCTCACGGTAAATATACAGTATGGAACGACTCTGTCCATGGAGGCCTTCTGGACAAGCTGATCTGAGAGGACGCTAAGAGAGGCATAAGTTGCAGCCTTGTGTTCATGTACAGCTTCGGCACATCTATGCCAGCGTAGAGCAGACAGGCAAACTGTTTAGGCCTTCAGGTCTGCTTGAATGTCGTGGTTCTTAATTCATTTTCGCATGTTTTTGACAGTGATACAGTGGTCAAACCACTGTGTCCTTTGGCAAATCTTTTTTGTGGGTGTTTTTGTTTGGGCTCCGGCCCCTTTTGTGTGTCTGGTTTGTTGACGAAACGCAAGTCTGGCTGGGGGATTTGCGGGTCGTCTGGCTGGTTTGTGGGTTGTTTGGTTTGGTGTGATTTGGCCTCATTTCTTGGTCCTTGGACTCATGTAAGGACCGAGCCATAGTGCGACATCGGCCAAACTCGAAGAAAAAAAATAAAAAATTGGTTTGTGTTTTTGTTTTGTTTTCTTGATGGGACAGCTTACTGGACTGCGTACAGGTCCACTACCAGCGCTTTTGCGGCTATCGACAAGTAGACAGCCTTGCATGATAATCACAATTCATTGCGATTGAACGTGTGTAACGACCTGGCGGAAGCCATGAAGGCGTTGGACGGAAAAAAATTCACCACGGCTATGCCAACTTGTAGCATGGTCAAGTTTGACCCAACAAATTGTCCATAGAAGTCAAACGGGTTTGAAAGTCTTCCCGGTCTTCTGCCAAAACACCTTCATTTTCCACCAAATAGCCAGCAAATTTCTCCAATGGTCCAGTAATCACCAAATTCTTCCAAACTGCCAACAGTCCAGACAAAAACATCTGGTTTGAAGTAGAAACTTCCCTTTCTCGTGGAAAATGCCTTTCCGGCTTCTCAAAGTCAAAAGAGGTGCAATGTGCGGCACTTCAAGTGGGATGTATCCATTCAGGTTCTGAAGAAAGATTCCCTTTTTTTCCGTCCATCGCCTCTTGGCTTTTGCCACGTCGATCACAACGCCAAAAACATCGAACGGATTACAAGCAACGATTGAGTCGTGTTCAAAAACCATCACGGCGAATTGGTAAACCCAATCATAGCGCTTGGCTGAGGACCGGCGGCTACAAGTCCTGATCAATTACCCAATGTAATTGGACTGCAGCTTTTTTCCACTGCAAACATGTATTTTTTTCTGCCTCACAACTTTTTCTGCCTCGAACACGCGCTCCTTCCGCATCGTGGCTGGTTTTTTTTCGCTTCAATTTTTCATGTTTCTAAGAAGTGGTGCCATTTCGAGCAATTTCGAGGACTCGAAGCACTTCGAAAAATTGCAATTGGCGTGCAAACTTCAGACATTTCCGAAACAAGAAGACTTCATAGCAAGTTCAGATTTTTTTCCCAAAAGCATCTCCGATGCTTGGGTTCTCGTTTAGTTGCACTCGCCGCGGGGGAGCGAGACTGAGTGGTCGACGGAGATGTGTTGGATGGAAGGATGGAAGGATGGAAGGAAGGAAAAGGAAGGAGAAGGAAGGAAAAGGAAGGAAAAGGAAGGAAAAGGAAGGAAGGAAAAGGAAGGAAGGAAAAGGAAGGAAGGAAAAGGAAGGAAGGAAAAGGAAGGAAGGGAAAGGAAGGAAGGGAAAGGAAGGGAAGGAAAAGGAAGGGAAAATAGCTTGGGGAAAGAAATAGCTTGGGGAAATAGCTTGGGGAAACTTCGCTGGGGGGAGCGAGACCGGATGCTCGACGGGATGAAGCCGTGGAAATAGCTTGGGGAAACTGCGCTGGGAGGGAGCGAGACCGGATGCTCGACGGGATGAAGCCGTGGAAATAGCTGGGGGAAACTTCGCTGGGAGGGAGCGAGACCGGATGCTCGACGGGATGAAGCTGTGGAAATAGCTTGGATAAACTTCGCTGGGAGGGAGCGAGATCGGATGCTCGACGGGATGAAGCCGTGGAAATAGCTTGGGGAAATAGCTTGGGGAAACTTCGCTGGGGGAGCGAGACCGGATGCTCGACGGGATGAAGCCGTGGAAATCGCTTGGGGAAACTTCGCTGGGAGGGAGCGAGACCGGATGCTCGACGGGATGAAGCCGTGGAAATAGCTTGGGGAAATAGCTTGGGGAAACTTCGCTGGGAGGAGCGAGACCGGATGCTCGATGGGATGAAGCCGTGGAAATAGCTTGGGGAAACTTCGCTGGGAGGGAGCGAGACCGGATGCTCGACGGGATGAAGCCGTGGAAATAGCTTGGGGAAATAGCTTGGGGAAATTTTGCTGGGAGGGAGCGAGACCGGATGCTCGACGGGATGAAGCCGTGGAAATCGCTTGGGGAAACTTCGCTGGGAGGGAGCGAGACCGGATGCTGGACGGGATGAAGCCGTGGAAATAGCTTGGAGAACTGCGCTGGGAGGGAGCGGGACCGGATGCTGGACGGGATGAAGCCGTGGAAATAGCTTGGGGAAAACTTCGCTGGGAGGGAGCGAGACCGGATGCTGGACGGGATGAAGCCGTGAAAATAGCTTGGGAAACTTCGCTGGGAGGGAGCGAGACCGGATGCTGGACGATGAAGCTGTGGAAATAGCTTGGGGAAACTTCGCTGGGAGGGAGCGAGACCGGATGCTGGACGGGACAAAACCGTGGAAAATAGCTTGGGGAAACTTCGCTGGGAGGGAGCGAGACCGGATGCTGGACGGGATGAAGCCGTGGAAATAGCTTGGGGAAATAGGGAAACTTCGCTGGGAGGGAGCGAGACCGGATGCTGGACGGGATGAAGCCGTGGAAATAGCTTGGGGAAACTTCGCTGGGAGGGAGCGAGACCGGATGCTCGACGGGATGAAGCCGTGGAAATAGCTTGGGGAAATAGCTTGGGGAAACTGCGCTGGGAGGGAGCGAAACCGGATGCTCGACGGGATGAAGCCGTGGAAATAGCTTCGGGAAATAGCTTGGGGAAACTTCGCTGGGAGGGAGCGAGACCGGATGCTCGACGGGATGAAGCCATGGAAATAGCTTGGGGAAACTTCGCTGGGAGGGAGCGAGACCGGATGCTGGACGGGATGAAGCCGTGGAAATAGCTTGGGGAAACTTCGCTGGGAGGGAGCGAGACCGGATGCTGGACGGGATGAAGCCGTGGAAATAGCTTGGGGAAATAGCTTGGGGAAACTTTGCTGGGAGGGAGCGAGACCGGATGCTCGACGGGATGAAGCCGTGGAAATAGCTTGGGGAAATAGCTTGGGGAAACTTCGCTGGGGGAGCGAGACCGGATGCTCGACGGGATGAAGCCGTGGAAATAGCTTGGGGAAATAGCTTGGGGAAACTTCGCTGGGAGGGAGCGAGACCGGATGCTGGACGGGATGAAGCCGTGGAAAATAGCTTGGGGAAACTTCGCTGGGAGGGAGCGAGACCGGATGCTGGACGGGATGAAGCCGTGGAAATAGCTTGGGGAAACTTCGCTGGGAGGGAGCGAGACCGGATGCTGGACGGGACAAAACCGTGGAAAATAGTTTGGGGAAACTTCGCTGGGAGGGAGCGAGACCGGATGCTGGACGGGATGAAGCCGTGGAAATAGCTTGGGGAAATTCGCTGGGAGGGAGCGAGACCGGATGCTGGACGGGATGAAGCCGTGGAAATAGCTTGGGGAAACTTCGCTGGGAGGGAGCGAGACCGGATGCTGGACGGGATGAAGCCGTGGAAATAGCTTGGGGAAACTTCGCTGGGAGGGAGCGAGACCGGATGCTGGACGGGATGAAGCCGTGGAAATAGCTTGGGGAAACTTCGCTGGGAGGGAGCGAGACCGGATGCTGGACGGGATGAAGCCGTGGAAATAGCTTGGGGAAACTTCGCTGGGAGGGAGCGAGACCGGATGCTGGACGGGATGAAGCCGTGGAAATAGCTTGGGGAAACTTCGCTGGGAGGGAGCGAGACCGGATGCTCGACGGGATGAAGCCGTGGAAATAGCTTGGGGAAACTTCGCTGGGAGGGAGCGAGACCGGATGCTGGACGGGATGAAGCCGTGGAAATAGCTTGGGGAAATTGCGCTGGGAGGGAGCGAGACCGGATGCTGGACGGGACAAAACCGTGGAAATAGCTGGGGAAACTTCGCTGGGAGGGAGCGAGACTGGATGCTGGACGGGATGAAGCCGTGGAAATAGCTTGGGGAAACTTCGCTGGGAGGGAGCGAGACCGGATGCTGGACGGGATGAAGCCGTGGAAATAGCTTGAGGAAACTGCGCTGGGAGGGAGCGAGACCGGATGCTGGACGGGATGAAGCCGTGGAAATAGCTTGGGGAAACTTCGCTGGGAGGGAGCGAGACCGGATGCTGGACGGGATGAAGTCGTGGAAATAGCTTGGGGAAACTTCGCTGGGAGGGAGCGAGACAGTATGCTGGACGGGAAACCGTGGAAAATAGCTTGGGGAAAGTTCGCTGGGAGGGAGCGAGACCGGATGCTGGACGGGATGAAGCCGTGGAAATAGCTTGGGGAAATTGCTGCTGGGAAGGAGCGAGACCGGATGCTGGACGGGATGAAGCCGTGGAAATAGCTTGGGGAAACTTCGCTGGGAGGGAGCGAGACAGCACGCTGGACGGAGAGGAAACCGTGCAAATATAGCTTGCGGAGAGCTTCGCTGGGAGGGAGCGAGACAGCATGCTGGACGGGACACAAAACAGTGGCAATAGCTTGCATTGAGCTTCGCTGGGAAGGAGCGCGACAGCATGCTGGACGGAGAGGAAATAACGTGCAAATAGCGTGTGGAGAGCTTCGCTGGCAGGGAGCGAGACATGCTGGACGGACAGGAAACGTTGGAAATAGCTTGCGGAGAGCTTTGCTGGGAGGAAGCGAGCCAGCATGCGGGACGGAGAGGGAACAGTGCAAATAGCTTGCGGAAAGCTCCGCCGGGAGGGAGCGAGACAGCATGCTGGACGGAGGGGAAACCGTGGAAATAGTTTGGGGAGAGCTTTGCTGGGAGGAAAGCGTGGAAATAGCTTGGGGAGATCTTCGGTGGGAGGGACCGAGACAGCACGGCTTTTGCACACAGAATCTTGTACACACAGACGCGTTCACACACAGGAGGTTTTATACAAACAGAAGACTTTACGGCGCACAGAACTTTTATATACATAGAGCAGCTTTTACGCAGCGAAGCTTGTACACACAGGACAAAGGGGAGCTTTTTTACACAGAAGCTTTTACATAGGGTTTTTTTAATACACAGAAGCTTTTACACACAGAAACCTTTACACACAGAAGCTTTACACACAGAAACTTTTACACACAGAAACTTGTACACACAGAAGCTTTTACACAAGCCTTTACACAATGGAGCTTTTACACACAGACAGGTTTACACAGAGGAGTCTTTACGCACGGAGGCGTTTACACAGGAAAGCTTTTTCACACAGAAGCGTTTACACAGAGTAGTTTTTACGCAGAGAAATCTTTACACAAAGAAATCTTGACACAGAGAAGCTTGCACACACACACACACAGAGGCTTTTACACAGAGAAGCCTTTTACACAGAGCAGCTTTTTCACCGAGGAGCTTTTACCCAGAGGAACTTTTACACAGAGAAGCTTGTACACTCAGAGGCTTTGACACAGAGAAGTCTTTTACACAGAGAAGTTTTTGCACACAGAAGTTTTACACAAACAAAATCTTAACACAGAGGAGCTTTTACATACAGAAGCATTTATGCAAAGAATCTTTTGTACAGAGAAGTCTTTACCCATTTTTCATCATGTCTCATTTTTCACTATCGTTCACCACCTATCACCTTCATATCTTCGTTTTCATGCTCTTTTGGTCAGCTCCCTCCGTCGTTTAGTTTTCATTTTGCACGGTGTTCTGTCCGTCGACGCTTCGTCCTCGCTCCCTCTGCGGCGAAGCAAACTAAACGAGAACGCAGGAATTATAGCGGCTAAAAAGATGGGATAGAGTTTAATTACATTAGCAGAAATAGCGACTAGAAGAATGTAGACGTAGCTGACACAGCATGCTGTGGTGAATTGCGGCCCCTGATACCATCAGCGCGCACGATGTTTCAGTAAAGATCTTACGTCGATTTCGTGCAGAGCACACACCACAAGATTTTCAAAAAAATCGTGCTGTGTGCCGTCTTGCTTTTGGGTTCTCTGGCCCACCTTGTTTTTGGGGGGGAGGGAGGTTGGGGGCTGCAAGCATGCAGAGACCTTGCGCGTTATTCTAAGACCTGGGATTTTTCTTCTCTTTTTGATCTTGAGTGACAATGCCGCGCAGGGGGGTTGCCTGTATTTCTTCTGGCGAAAATGTGTGTTACCACTAGCATTTTGCATGTTTGTCGCGGGATAATTTTTCTCATCAATAGGATTGCATTTACAGGGTCCGCAAAACTAGCTTCTGAAAGCATGCCAAATGTTCGTATCCGATTTGAATTTGTATGCTGACCTCTTTGATTTCATGATGAGAGAGCTTTCCAGTGTAATTAATCTAATTTGCCAAGCAACCTTCACCAACCCCAACTTCAATGTAACATCCGTGGCGTGTGCAAATCAACACCGACGTTATTACCCTCCCACCCCACCCCAATCTAACCGTCCACGCATCATTTGTGGTGTGTGCACAGTGTGCAAGTTGTGACTAAACGTCAACAAAACTCTGCCGGTATCTACCTGCGTGCATGGTTTTAGTCGGGGGATCGTTTGTCTTGGAAATCAGCTGCCGCGGACTGAGCTTTATTCTCGGTATGGCTGTATGGCCCAGCAACCCATACAGCCCCCTGCAGCTCAGGGCTGGGCCTATGAGCTGCTCTACATTCCCTTCATCCTGCCCTTCGTCGTTGCGGGCTGTGCACCTTTACTCGTTTTCCGCAGGGAGCTTGAGCACTCATTCAGCGAGATTGTGCATGCAGTCCTGATGCGCATCAAGGGTCCGGCTATTGCGTTGAGCGGCGCTTTGATGCTGGTTGAGCTCTTGCGCACATCCGATCACTTGAAAGACGCACCAGCCACGATCATTGGAACTCGCCTGTCGGAGACATTGAGCCACGCCTTTGTGGCTCTTTCTTTTCCGCTGGGTGCTCTGGGCTCTTTCTTTTCAGGATCAACGACCGTCTCGAACCTCACCTTCACACAAGTTCAAAAGGTGGCGGCTGAGAAATTAGGCCAGGGATGTGCAGGGATTGCTCGAGACGAAGATGACATAAGATGACAAAGCATGTTGCAGCATTTGCAAGAGAAACATAGGTGTCTGTAGTGGAGGAAGCAATATCCGGATGTTGGTGGCTGAAATGACCCGGTGAATACATGTGAATACACATTATGCTTTGGATTGTGATTCAAGGCTTGCAAGAGAGCAAGAAGCAAGGAACTTGATGTTCATTGATGTCCATTGATGTCCACTGATGTTCAATCAAACTTTTTCCTTCGCCTTGGAGATGCGACTGTGTGCCCTGGCAGGTTTGACCTCGAATGCACTCATTGCCTTGCAGCTCTGTGGGGCATCCAGTGGCAACGCCTTCTGCCTGTCCAACATCATTGCAGCCACCGCGGTCATCGGCTTGCACATCCCCGAGGGCATCATTGTGAAGCGAGTCTTGAAGCCTGTTCCTCTTGGCTTTGCACATTCAAATGTCATGAATTTTGCAGCTGAGACTCCACACATGATTACATTAAGAATCATTAAGAGATACATTAAGATACATTAAGTGCGTGCATATTTGGTATTGCTTGGTCAACTCAACACTCCCAGGCACTCCCGGGCATGCTTACTAGATTCGCATTTTTTTGGGAGAGAGTGCCAACAATCAGCCAAGAGCAAGTTGGAAGTCGGAACAAACTCCAAATTAAATCTATTTTGCTGCCCTAGCAAACAGCAAACAACCAGATTGAATCACTTCTTTTATGATTTTTCTTTATTCTTTGTTCGGCTTCTAGCCTGTCAGTGCTGAGGTTTTTGCCCAGTACTTGATTTGCACCCTTGTGTTGCTGCCCTTCATCTATGCTTGAAGCTCTCGAGACGCAACTGAACCCCCACGGTGACTGCACCAGTGCCACACTTCATCACTTCATCGAAGAAAAAAAGTTGGCAAAGTAGAGCAATGTGGAGCCCAGCTCCTGGTCCATCCGTGTGTATTTGGCAAATTCCTGTGTAACCATTGCACAGGAGCCGTTTTTGAACTTTCAATCACTTACCAATCCCAAGAGAGCCAGCAGGAAACATAGAGCTTGTCCTCCGTTCTTGGTAGTGAGACAAGCAAGACTCACAAAAATAATAACAATTAAATTGTACTGTTAAAGTTATACTTGTGACAGTATGTTGCAAGCCTTTGCATTCTTTCTGTTTGATGGTCCATCTTTGTGCATTGTTGCTGGCTCTCCAATTTGGAGGCTACGACTCCAGTATTGAGGGCACCATTTTCGTTTCAGATGCATGTTTTGGTGGTCCTGGGTGAAATCTGCGCCGAATGAATCATGTGTATCTCGTGCTCCGCCCATTTGTTTGTGGTCAATCTCCATCGAAGGAGTTGCGCTTTTTTTAAGGCCATCTCACAGATCCTCACCCAGCGGCTGCCGCCCTCCCTTTCAAGACCATGTCATACGAAGTCCGTCCGCATTGGGAGGAAACATCTAGACAACGTTTCGCTTAAGACTGCAGAGCAGATCTCTTGAAGCCAAGTGTGGGAACTATCGCTGAATGCGAGTTTGAGCCACACTGGTCTGATGGGCATCCCCAATGCCAATAGGACGAGATGCCAGTGAACAAAATGGCGCCGATGAATGCCTGCACGGCCTGTGCGGGATTGTGCGTAACATTGCTGGAACATGCTGGAACACAAATGACATGAGTTAGGAAATGCAGATGCTCTAAAGCGCAAGTCCAGGTCCGTCACCAGCAAATTTTTGAATGGACATGTATGCTTGATTTCTCCAAGGCAAGCACGCAGATGATGCGCCGGTTGTTTGCCATACTTTGTCTGCCTTGGCAGTTGCAGCTCAGTTTGTGCCTGTTACTGGACGGAATTAATTCAAGGATATTCAAGGGAATCTAAGGGCGGTAAATTGAAACCAGAGCTCCAAATCAATGTGGTCAGGCTAGGTGCAACCACTGTATCTTGGACCCCGACGGCAGACTTCTGAAAGTCGGCAAAAGTTTTCCTGCTGTAGAATTCGGTAGCTCAGAGAGGCACTGAAGGTAACAAGGTCAGTGAAGGTCAGCTTGCACCTGTGGGCGTTTCCCTCAAGACATCCAAAAAACATATTGAAGACTAGCCGGTTGCAGGCCATGCCAGAGCAACAGCATATAACAAAATGAAGCCTCGATGGCATGTGCCGGGTGTGAACAGGTCCGGCGGGCCTTAGCTCATCCAGAACTACCACACACGCTGACCTTATTTGATCAGATCTTTCGTGTGGCTGAGGCGCTGAAGGGCAACTTAGGGCAGATAGTGATAGGTAAAGGGCTGCAGCACACTTCAAAATCGATCTCCTGGATTTTGGCATGTTAGCTTTTTCTCACCTCTCTCGCTTTCTCGCAGGTGGATAGCACAGGAACAGGAACTTGCAAGCCCAAGCCACCCAAAATACTACCCTGTGGACATGGATGCAACATGATATCAACATGATATTATAATCAATGATATTGATATAATGTATTGGCCACGAGAGACAGTACAATGATCATACGTAAACAGGCATACGGTACTTGCGAGGACAAAGCATTACCTAAGATTTTTCTAAGATACAAACGTGCTCTTCATGGCCGCTGTGAAGGCACATGTGTCCACAACACCAGATGTACTTAGCTGGGCTTGCTTAGCAGCTGGTGCCCTGTCGGAGTGTGAGCACGAGGAAAGTCAGGAGCGACCTGTACAGTTGGGTAGTTGGCCCAAACTATGAACTGTGAATAGCCATGAATTATCCATACTCACCCATAATTAAGACTTGAGGATCTTGAGAATACTTGAGGCATATCTGGCATATCTATTCTGCAAAGGGGATTTTGAGGCCTCCCCCGAGTTGGAAGTACCGGCAAAGGCAGGCCTCCATCAGAATACATCATTGAGTGTGAGGCGCGACGGTGACACGAGTTGCCAGGGTTAGAGGACCACCCGGTCTTCTGGGGTTCAGCAGGAGATCATGCGCAAGGCCATGGATATGGAGTTGCTTCAGGCGTTGGTCACAAAGCTGCAGTCCACATTTTACACCTCGGTGGATATGGATTTCTGCAACTCTTTGATCTCTGATGCGGCCCAGAGCGACTTAGCAGATTTATAGAGACAGCCACTCATGCTCAAACGCGCATAGGATCGTAAAGCAAAATGGTGTTTGTAAAGTCATTTTTTCATTTAATTTTCAGCTCTGTGGTGTCTTGAGGTGATTTGTCAGATCCAGCTATCTTGACAGCTAACGGCGAGATTATCAAAAAACCACCCAGACGTGTTTCTGGGCCAAGCTTTCAGGTTTTCTCATGTTTTCTCTGTGTCGTTTGCCAGAGCAAGCAATTCCCATAGTGAGTCTCTTTTCAGTTCCAGAAGCGCCTTCAGGCTGACACCCAGCTGGAGCCATCCAAGAGTTTCCATGCTGAAACAGTAGCGGTGCTTCCAGCACCTAGCAAGGTTCAAGGTGATTGGCATGATCCTTTGGAGCCTGGATGGCACCCAGATGTGCACAGAAATGGGTGTCCACATGTGTCCACTATATCCACTGCATCCCACTGCCTACTTCGTAAATTTACCTCCACGTGGAGTATGAAACATGGGAGTGTAAACGCAATGACAATGCCAAATGAAAAAGGATCTGTGGGAGAGAGGGGCATAGATGAGCTTTCCTGCTGTAGGGACGCAGGCACTATGTGAGACATGCATTGGGAATATGTTTTACTGACGTAGTCAAGTAGGTTCGGCTATGTAGAAATGGATAAACTTGTTACTCTTCTCGATTTGTGCCCTTCCAGCTCCTCCCACAGCACGAACCTTCGGCCTTTCTGCCAAGTTGCGTCCTTGAGTCTCAAAGGGGCAGCTATGGACAGCTGCATGAATGGATATGCAAATTGGTGCAAATTGAAAGTTGACATGTCAATGCATCATGCTTATGACAAGTCATGGAAACAATGGGTGACATCAGCACTCCCCCATTGAAAATTCGTAAGGATTTTTCAATCCGTGGCGCAAACTACCCCTCTCGTTCTCGGCACGTTTGACAGAACGGGGTCAATTTTCCTTCTCTGATCCATGGGCATCGTTCATCTGAGTGTGCTGCGGTGCCAGTTACAGAAAGATAGAGTGAAGTCCCTGGTGGTGGCCTTCCCCTCGTTTGCAAGGCAACCCTTCTGCAAACCTGACACCATTTGAATGGTCGGGGCTGTCCGACTCGTGGACCTTGTAGATGCCTGCAGGATCGATCACTGTGGTATACCACACCATACGTTGTTCGAAGAACGTTGAATCGCAGTCCTTCTGCATCGTTCTCCTCCACTTCTTCGATGATCACTGGTGGTAGCGGAGTCTGTCGAATTTCTCTCCACATTTCTGCTTCTTCTTGGATGATTCTGATCAGCTCTTCTTCAATTCGAGCTTCCATGCTTCCAGCAGCCGGGCTCGGCCCACCCGAGGAGCTTGATGTCTCTCCATCGGGGACAGGGAGGCGGACTGGATTTCCTTGATCCAACCCCATCTCAACCCGTCGGGTGGTGTTTTCCTCTTCCACCCGGACCGAAGGAGGGAGGCGGACCAAGGGCTCAGATGAGCCGCTCGACCCCTGCTCACCCCCTGTGCCACGGACTGCTTCTCGGGCTCGTTGTTGAACCCCTGTTTGATCTCCTTGTGCAGGGAGACTTCGGTCGGCTCCTTCAGATTGATCATTGATGACCTGGCGAAGCTTTCCTACTCCTACCTTCCACACAATCTGACCCAACAAGGTCAACAGGACAATGGCGATGGCGAAGAGAACCATCATTACTTTGAGTTCTTTCGCTCCATGTTCTTCCTCCTCATCTTCTTCTGATGTCCCAACAGAAATCATGGCAGCCAAAGTGATCAGCTTGACTGCAGTGGCGGCTTGAGATACTTTGAACGCATTTGATGCCTTCTCTTTTTGATCTTCTCCAACTTCCTTCTTCGTTTCTTTTTCTTCTTTTGATTCATCTGGTCTTTGTGCCATGCCCAGCAAACCCTTGAGCTTGTCAATGCGGTTGGAAGACAGCGCCTTTGTGCCCAAATCGGCATTCAGCTCCTCGCCTGGGACATGACCAACTGCCCAATCCCCGGAAAGGACTGCCTGCCGGGCATATGATGCCCTCATTCGAAGATGGCGTGTGCGCCAGCTCCCGCCCTCACTTGACAAGATGGACAAAGCTGACTGGCTGTCTGACCAGGCAATCTTTTTCACATCATCAAACAACTCATACAGGATGGTGGCCACTGATTCTCCTGCATTCATGGCCTCGATGATTTCGTTCAACTCTGCTTCAGCTGTGGATAAGGTGATTGAGGCTTGACGCCCCGAGCGCCACAGCAATGCAGAGTCGTTTACCATGACTGTGAAGCAGCCATGTGATTCTTCTCCTTCTGGTGCAAACGATGCATCTGACCAAACTTGTATGACCACCTCCTTCTCTTTTCCTTCTTCAAACTTCAAACCTTGATCCCATGTTCCCCTCAAATAGTCTCTTGTTTGTTCTGCTGCCTCCAAAACTTTGACTGTGGACTTTGTGACATGTGCCCCCATGCGTGAAATGGTGTACATGATGTCGGGACGTGTTCTCGTCACCAGCCACAGCAGCTCGCCAACTTCGCGTTGACATTGGCGAACTCGTTTGAGATCTGGAGGTTGTGAATCCTCCTCCATGATGGCAAGATCCCTTGAGATTGGAATCTTTCGAATCCTCTTTTCTTTTTCTTCTTTTCCTTGATCATATCTTTCAAGCAAATCTTTGATGTAACCACTCTGAGTTACAAACCACTCAGAGCGCTCTCTCTCTTCAGACCAGATCTTTTCCACCTCCATGCCTAGAAAGCGTGTTGGCTTTTCTGACACCTCCTCTGGATTGGATGTCGTCCATGTTTCTTGAAACTTCGCAGTGATGGCTTCCACCAGATCGCCTTCTGCAGCGATGAAGACATCATCAACGTAAGTCATCACCAGTCCAAGGATTCTGCCATTGGACAAAGAAGCCAGCTCATCCTCTTCCTCCCCCATGACCTGCACAACTTTCCAAAGATTGGGTTCAGATCCCATTTGAAAGAGCTTGACCTCGATGTTCTTTCCTTCTTTTTTCGCATTGATGACAAACTGGTGCATACGATGATCTCGATGCCTCCCCCACAATCTTGGTGACCTGCGAAAACCATAAATCGCTTTGACAGGGAGATAGACGGTGTTGGGTGCGAGATAGCCCTTCTCAATCATGATGTGTGGAGGACGAATCAACAAAAGGTTCTCTTCCTCGGTGAGTTCCAAATCAGCATTCAAAAATGCTGTTCTCACGTCAATGATTTGAGCCCTCCATTGAAACTTCCCGCAGCACCAAATGAGAATGCGAAAAGCTGTTGCATCAGCTCCTCCGCTGTAGTTCTCTTCTCCTTTCTTTTCTTCAAAATTCCCGCACACAACCCATCTTGTTTTCTTTTTCCCCCCTTTTTCACCTGCCTTCACCACATGGACCAATTTCGACGGTATATATTCTACCCGCCGTCCTTCTCTCTCTGCCTGTTGCTTCAGCTCCTCATGTTCTTCTGCTGTCAGCTCTTTGAGGGCCTGCTTGTCTTTTGTCAGCGACTGAACTTCGCTGTCCACAGATTCCAGCCATTCCCCCCACTTTCTTGAAACCTCCTTGGGTGAAATGATCTTTGTTTGGAGTACTTCTTCTGACTCCTCTATCGCTGTTGCAATCTTCCGCAGCCTTGCAACAGCGTGTATGATTCCAGATGCAACTTCTGGATCTTCATCAACAATTCCTCTCATCTCCTCCTCAATCACTGCATAGATCTGTTTCACCTCTTCTTTCTTTTTCTCTGTTTCTGTATCTTCCCCTTCTTGATCCAACGTAGGATGAACCCTCCTCACCGCAGTCTTTCCTCTCAGCCTTCTTCTTGTGCTCCATGGATCCACTATGCGTCCTTCAAGCGCTATCCATGCGCCTTCTTCAACCGGCTCTGTGGTCTTCTCCATGATGAACTTGGTGACTCGTGGAGGTTCTCCCTGCTTTTGGACCCAGTGCCCATGATCCTCTGTCGAGGGGCACAGGTAGTGGACACGCTCGACCACTGGTTCGAAGGCTCCTCTTCTCCATGTTCTTTTCTTGACTCTGACTTCTTGGTAAAATGGGTGCAGCTTGGTTGAATGCCCTTCCTCACACACCGGTTGAGCTCATCCACATAGCGCAGAGCCCAAGGCCAATGTGCTGAATCAAGGCCTGCTTGTCGAAGTGTCCTCCTGATTTGGGACTTGATGGCCTTCACTGCTACTTCGGCCCGTCCGTTTCCCTGTGGATCGTCTCCTGCTGTCTTGGTGACATAGATTCTATGCCTCTGCTTCTAGCCCACCTTTTGAAGGCTCCTTCAAACTCATGGCCTCTGTCGCAGTGAATTCGGCCTATGTGGAAGCCGTCCGCCCGGAGCCGCAGCACAAACTCCATGGCTGTCGCGCTCACTTCTCGGGCCGTTTTGGTGATCATGGGTAGGGCTAACCTGAATACCCTCACCTCAGTTGTTTCTTCAAGGTCTTCTGGCCCTTTTTCTTCGGGTGGCGCCACGAGGCGGACTGGGTCTCCTCCACCCAACCCCAACTCAGCGGCAGCTTCACCCGGGAGCGGTGCAGCGAGGCGGACTGGGTCTCCTCCACCCAACCCCAACTCAGCCACATCATCGCTCCGCGGCGGGGCAGCGAGGCGGACTGGGTCTCCTCCACCCAACCCCAACTCAGCCGCCAACTCACCGCCTGGTGCCTGATTGTTGTCAGCACCCATTGGTGGCAAATCGCCAAAGATTCCATCCTCCAGGGCCTCTTCTTCTACATCTTCTTTGTCTTCGATCTTCGGCTCATCTCCTTCTAAGGGCTCTTGTGCCGGCTGCTTCAACTTCTCCAGATCTTTTGGCACCCTCCATGTCAATGCTCCCACCAAGAAGTACCTTGCCATTCCTCCTCCTTGGTCGTAGGCACCAATCAAAGGGCCTGCCGTGTCGATGGAGAGCACTCCTCCAATCACGTGGCGCGTCTTTCTGTGTGGCGCGCATTGTTGATTTGTTTCTTGGCACACTCTGCAATCTCTTCTGTATGGGATGTGCCCACATGCTATGTGCTCCTGCCAAGAGAGCTGTTTGATCTTTGGATCCATCTTGTAGACCTGCTTCATCAACTCGGTCGCCAGCATCCTCATCAATGCTGGAGGCCATCTTGACAACTCCTTTGAGCTTTTCACTCTTTCTGGGTGACGTCGATCGCCAGTCTTGTACTCCCCCACCGTGAGCTTGAGGGAACCTCCAAAGGTCGTCGGCTTTGGTGACTTTCCTCCAAGACTTCCTTGTTCGAACGTCTCCTCAAACCATCCAAACTCCTTCTTCAGCTTGTGCCATTCCTTTGTATCCCAAAAGCTCACAACCTCTGGCTTGTAGCTCTTTGGACTGGCAGGTTGTTCCAAACTGAACAACGGATCTTTCGTTGCTCCTCTCGCTCTTGCTGCATATGTTGGCACCATCTGCAGAAAGAGCATCCTCCACATCAGCAGGTCATCTCCTCTGACTTGTTCTCGTTCTTGATCTGTCAGATCCTTCTTTCCAAACTCTTCTCCGCCCCACTGCCTCACTGGTCGCGGAGCTTCTGGATGTCCTTCAACTGGGATGTGCCTGAGCACACTTCTTGTTCGACAGTTCGGGCCTCCAATGATGGCTCGAATCTTCCCTTCTAATGCCGTCCTCATCAGCCCCCCATAGAGCTTGGACTTCAAAAGGTTTTGTTCTTCTCCTCTTTCTACATCAACTTCTAACAACTGCCAACCTTCTCCTCCAACTTGATGCCAAGCTCGATGAAGTGTGAAGCCTTGATCAGGACCTGCAAACAGATGAAGAAGATAGCCATCTCGCTTCATTCGTTTTCTCATCCTTTTGTTGCATGGTAGGTGATTCCATTCTCCAACTTCGCATTTGAGGCCTTCTTGAATCCAAGACGGCAAAGAAGACAGCACTGGGTGTTCTTTGATCAGCCTTTCCAACCATGCCTCTTCTTTGGTGAAATCGGATGCCACCTCGCCAATGCATAGCTTTTTGTCCTCAATCTCCTCAATGAGCTGAAGAGCCAACTGACGTGATACCTGTGGGCATCCTTCACTTTGTTTGATCGGCAGCTTGCCAATCTTTGGATGGATGACTGTGATTCCACCCTCTTCCCATGTAGCTTTGCAGCCCAGAACGCCAATCAGCAAGCCCATCGGAACGATCGGCTCAATGTCCAAATCAGGACTCACCAGTGTGCCTCCACGGGTGATCGCCAGTTGAGTCTTTCCACCATTGGCCAACGCCACTTCAACTTGACGGTAGCTGGTGGTCTCCTCCCCCGGCTTCAGTGGTCGTAGTGGATTTGTCGCGCCAGAGTCCAACAGTCCCTGCACTCCTCCACCTGCCAACCTTCTCAATCTCAATGTCTTCAGCCTCAACGCATTCAGCTGCTGCTGCAGCCGATCCATCACTTCTTCCTTTCCTTCTTCTTCTCTGCTTGTTGATGCTGTTGTTGTTGAGCTGCTGGATGTGGTGTTTGCGCTGGTAAGACTTTTCAACATCTTACTGGCTTCCTCCATCAACTCCTTGATGCTTGCCTCACTTCCTGCTACGCTTGAGCTTTCCACATCCTTCTGAACTCCTCCTTTTCCTTCGCCTTCTGTCTTCAGAACCCTCGCCCTTGTTGGACTTCCATCTGTAGAGCCCTTTGGACGACTGCAGTTTGGGGAGAAGTGATCAACTGCTCCACAAGTCCAGCACCTCTTCTTCTCATCCTTGAAGTCGTGCGAAAACCCGCACAGCTTTCCCTTCTTGCATCCTCCATCTGACATGTAAAACTTGCACCTCGGCCTGCCTTGACCTTCTTCTTGACCTCGTTCTTGACCCTTACCTTTTCCTTTGTCTTGCTTCTCTGTTTCCAGGGACTTCAGCTTTGGACCTTCAACTTTGGGAGCTCCTCCAGAACGTTTTTCGGTCAAAGCAACCTGGTCCAATTCGGCCAAGAGATGGGTGGCAAACCGGCTGACGGTCAGCTCAGTGGGAGATGTATCAACTCCAAGGCTTGATCTCGCCAGCTGTATGCGAAACTGCAAGTCTTTGTGGCTTTCTAAAACCTTTCTTGTCATCTTGTTCAAACCCTTGAGAAGTAATGCCGCATCTGGCACCACCGCCCCTATCTCCACTGTTCGTGTTTTCCACCTCAGCCACTTCCTCAATTCTGCTGCTGCTTCAACCAACTGGGATACTTCCGGTGGCTCCTCCAAGTTGCGCAAAAGCATCTGTTTCTCCATGACTCCCCCAGGACAGTAGGTGAGGAAGAGGTGTGTGAGGATGCTGAACACTCCAACTTTTCGTCCAGCCACCAATTCATCCCGCACCCCTTCTGGTACTGCCTGAAGAAGCATAGTTGACATCCTCCTTTCCAGTCTTTGCCACCGATCTTGAACCAGCTGAGGAGGAGGCTTGACTTCATGAGAGATTCGATCCAAAGGGTTCATTGACATATGCTGCTGATACCAAGTCTCAACTGCCTTGGTCATTTCGCCCCACCATTCTTGGCTTGTGGTGGACATGTCAGCAGCAACTGGTTCGATCATCAACAACCAATCTCCTAGTTGTAGAGGTCCTTGTGCTGGATTGCATTGTTGAAGGGCTGGCAACTCCATGACACCAGTCCGAACCACTTCCACACCTCGGACCATTCCAGCCTCCTCTCGTGGCTCCAGCATCTTCTTTTGCATTTCCTTCATCGACTCCATCATCAGCGCCATGAAGCCAAGCGATCGCTCTGCAAAGCTTTCACTACTGCTTGACTCCTTCTGTCCTGTTCCTTCTTGGCCAGAATGACGCTGTTCTTCACTTCCAAACCTCCATGGAAACATGACCGCTTCACTTTGGGGGTCTGCAGCCTCCTTGGAAAAGCTTCGGGCTTCTCTTTGGTGGTCTCCGGCCTCCTTATAAGAGCTTCGGGCTTCCCTTTGGGGGTCTGCAGCCTGACTTCGGGGAAACATCTCAGCCTCCTTTTGGGGGTCTGCAGCCTGACTTCGGGGGGGTATCTCAGCCTCCTTTTGGGGGTCTCCAGCCTGCTTCAACTTTCGCGGATCCTCTTCTGGTGTCGAAAACTTCGGATCAGCTTCTTTCTGCTTCTCCTGAGCTTCCAACTTTTGCATCAGCCTACGATTCTCCTCAAACAGGAATTTCATGGACTGTCTCATTTCTTCTCTTTCTAGTTGATCTTGCATCAAACGCTCTTTCAACCTCTCCATTTCTTGATCTCTGTTCTCAGATGCTTCTCTAGCTCTGAGCTCCTCTTGTTCTAAAAACTGTGAACGCTGCAAAAATGGAGAAAATGCTGATCGAGGTTGTGTGTACAGCCATGGTGCTTGCGAAAACAATCCAGTGAAATGTTGAACCTGTTCAGGAGTGAAGAGTGGCTCAACTAACGACCCTACACTTCTATCTCTGTCCCCCTCCACTGCAGTTCCCAAACGCTCGCTCGGTGACACTTTCTGCTGAGAGCCACCTGCACTTTCCTTAGATCTGTCCTTGGTGTCTGCAGGGGTCTTGATGCCTGCTGACGCTTGGTCCTCCGATGGAACTTCTGGCGGATCCACTGGAGGCATTGTCGGTGGACGGACTGCTGACCCGGAAACTGGATGGGCACCGGATGGACTAGCTTTGGGGGTTCCTTGAGAATTCTCCAAACTACCATCTTCTATTGGTGGTGCACTTACACCTTCAGCTCCCTGATCCCTTCCACCTCCTACACTTTGTTGATCCTCAAGCGGAAGTTCACCTCTAACCTCTGCCTCTCTTTGCATGCGTTCTTGCGCTTGTTGCATCTCAGCCTCACCTTGGTTCAACTCTTCTCTAGTTGCTCTTCTTCTCCTTTGCATGTTTGCCATGTCTTTTCCCAATTCAAGCCGTTGGGCTCATAACCTACTGACGTAGTCAAGTAGGTTCGGCTATGTAGAAATGGATAAACTTGTTACTCTTCTCGATTTGTGCCCTTCCAGCTCCTCCCACAGCACGAACCTTCGGCCTTTCTGCCAAGTTGCGTTCTTGAGTCTCAAAGGGGCAGCTATGGACAGCTGCATGAATGGATATGCAAATTGGTGCAAATTGAAAGTTGACATGTCAATGCATCATGCTTATGACAAGTCATGGAAACAATGGGTGACATCAGCATGTTTAAACTTCAAATCAATTCTGACCCATTTTCATCCATTTTTTGCCACCTTTGGCCAGCTTCCACGACTAGGACGTTTTTGCACCTCTCCGCGGGCTTGGTGTTGGCGCAGCTCAATCCAGGGCAGCTATCACACAAGACCAGATTGCTGTCTTGCGAGGCGAGATCTTCACGTCAGATTCATGTCATTTCAGAGTCATCTCTGTTGTTTGGAAATGGTTGATAAGATGTTGCGATATGTTGCGATGTTATTCCAGGGACGGGGTGCCCCGTCATTGCAGCGGGGTCACCTTTAGCGCATCTCAGCTGAAATCGTCTCCGTGTCCACTGCGCCAGGTGTCGCGTCTGCACCGGTGAAGCCTGATGTTGCCAGCAAGTTTATGAGAGCTCTGAGAGATCAATACATAGATGGCGGCATGCTCAGTCAGTTTCAAGACCTGGCATATTCAGACTGGAATATCCTGGCCAGTCTCCTTGGCATCCTTGTAGGACGTTTTATATACTTTTCAAGATGGACCCTGTGCTGTGAGACGCACGTTTGAGGTCAAAAGGGCTCCGTGGACAAATTCATGACCCGCCGCGGGCCAGACGAAGAGGGTGATGATGGAAACCTTTACGAAGGTGCCGCAAGAGTCGCACTGAATACTAGTTATAATTATACTAGTTCATCTAGTTCATGATATAAGTTATAATGATGTATTAACGATAAGAGATCGATTGTGTTTGGAGGAGTTGAACTTGAGAGGGCCCCTTTCATTCAGACATGGCTATATCCACAGAGTCTGTGTCTGTTTGCCATTTGCGAAGGCAGCTACTTGCTGAGCACCGATGAGCAGAGATTGCTCAAGCCCTTCATTCAGCGCCGCCAGCTTAGCCCAATCCAACTCCTTGCAACTCTTGCAGATTTGGGCCGGCTGTCCTAAGATGCACAGCATACAAGGCATGGAAGAGGCGCAGGACAAGCAGAAAGAGTACAAAGAAATCGAACATCGATGGAATGTGAAAGCTGCCGAAGACGAGCAAGAAGACCAAGGCAACTCAAAAGCTGTGAGTGGCCAGATTTTGTTGAATCACAATGAATCACATATAACTTTCTCGTCGCGTCGTTTCGCTATTGCAGTCAAGGTAGAACTTTCATGGTGCCTTCGGGCACGACATGGCACGACATGGCACGCCATGGCATGACATGGCGGCATGACTCGCTCCAGGCTTTTTGGCAGGTATCTTTGGCGAGAGCAAAGAGAAGGCCGAGGAGACTCCGGGCCAAAGCGCAGCTCCGCCGCAGGTGACGCCGGCACCTCAAGGAAAGCCCAAGCCGAAGCCAAAGGCCAATCCCCAGAAAGATCAAAAAGCTGGAAGCGATGACAGCAATTGAGTGGCCTTTGTCTGAGCCATTCTGAGCCTTCTTTTTGAACTGATTTTGCGATATTTTGCGATATTTTGCTTAAATGCTCATGTTCATAGATGTTCATAGTAAGTCACATTAACAGGAACTCTTTGGAATCCCAAAGGGATGACCAAGGGATGCATGCTCAACCGCAGCGTGCCATGCAGTGTTTAGAAAACGACAGAATGCATAGCGTGGGGATGCGTGGGGTGTGACGTGAGCGGAAGAGTGCCAAGTTCTCGTGGATAGCATGTGGACATTCAGGATATTGAGCCAGCCAGCTACTGCAATCTGACGCTCTTGCACCGATCGGCACCTGAATCCCGCTCAAGGATCGTCCAAACATCGTCGCCACTGGCTGCCATGACGGGCAGGCAATGATCCACTCACTTTTTCATTTTCATTACCTTCTTTTACTTCTTTCTACACTTACGTAGTTAAAGAACATCTTGATGGCAACTAGTGTGACTCCAATGATTGGGCTGACCTCGTAGCTTTTGATCGCTTTGCCGCACCTTTGACCTCTTAGAGCTCTCATTGGTTCATGGCTGGAAAGACGACCAGTTGCCAGGCACGAATATACCGCCTTAAAACTGGCAAGCCATTGGTTGCTTGACTGCGCTTTCATTGGGTACTTTCCACAGCCACCTTGGAGCTCGACCCCTTTTGAACCCATTTCATTCCGTACTCTGACAGTTTCTGTTTTGCTTGTCCAAGTGATTGTGATTTGAGGTAGTGACTGGAGGCTATCAGGGAGAGAGATCGACTATATATATAATCGATCATAGTATGTTGAACCCAACATGGAGCACACTGATTTAATACCTTGGGTTGTGGTGGATCATGGTGGATCCCTTCTTTACCACCAACTCAGATCAGCATTCGTCATGATGCGACCAACCGCGATGCTGTTCACTCGGTGAGCCTAACGCCTGGCACCCAAAAGAAGTGTTGCTGATGCAGGGCCATTGACTCGCTTAACCATCCCACAGCTACAAATTATGTTAGATTGTGTTTGATGGTATCAGCACACACACATTTACAATTTACACATAATTTATACACAAGTATAGCATTCATATAGCCATGGATCCAATGGATCTATCATCCATCCAATTCTTTTTTGTGTCCTCTCGCATCTCCGCATGACCAGTGCCAAGGCAAAGTGCAGCTGGCCCGCGCCTGCTGACTGGAGCATGGGATGGCCGATGGCATGAGTGGAATTCATGGCCCAGTCAGCCAGGGCCCATGGACGTGGACCAATGAAGCCTCCCGGGCCTCCCCAAAATTGGATCATGTCATGTCAGCGCTGGCGACAGATTCCTCATGAATGCATTTCAGACCTTCTCGATATGCCATAGAATGGCATGGAAAGAGATTTCGTAATCGCAACAGTGCTGTTTGTAAGCCAGTTTGCCACAAAGGCCAGCGCGGCCTTCGGAGTTGTGGGCTCAAGACAAGGGTTGCACGCTGTGTGGCGGGTTCGTCTCTTTTATTGCTAAGTGTCCCAACATTAATTCAACATACGTATGTGTGAAAGGAACCTCCAGCACTTAGGTCAACATTTGTTTAGAATGAAGCTGCTATGACCGAGGGGAGACGTGTTGTGTTAAGAATGCCAAGTTTGGATCATGCATTTGGTGCAGAAAGTGGAATCAATGTGGCACATTGATATCTATTGATGTCAACCATTGTCAAGCCTTCAGTCTTGTGAGCACATGCTGTGGCTTTGAGCTATAAGCATATGTAGCCCAGGTTTCTCCGGGGTGAGCCAGGGGTCAGCCCGAAGCTTGGAACACGCAAGAGCTGGTGGCACTGTTGCACCGCACTGGGAGATCCAAGGTCATGAGAATCAAGTCACATCCTTGGCCGTCAGCCGTGATGGGAATTACCTCGTGTGGTGGCCCAGCCAAAGGTCAGGATGGCTACATTGGACCTGTACGCTGCGGATGCGTTGCGTCTATGTGTTTTTGTGCCTGGAAACTCTGGTTGCTCCGCGAACGAATGGAGCAGCATCGCTCCATTCGACAAACCTATCAAACATATAACATATCATAACATATCCATAAATAAATAATATAAATATAGAATACTGTATAATATGTAATAGTAATAATAATATGATAATAGTAGTAATAATAATAGTAAGAACAATGGTAATATTAATAAGAATGATAATGATAATAATGATAATCGTGTGACCCTTGAATTAATGGAGAGTACAGATTCTTTTTTTTATATAATGGATTCATTGCGTCGACCCTCAGTTCTCCAAAAGAAATGAGCGCCGCAAATTGAATGCTCCCAGGCGTGCAGCTGCACTGCTGGCAAGATCGTGGTGTACAGGCGCAATTGCCCGTACGGACTCCAAGCACTTGATGCCAGGCACCTCATTGGTGGGGATGGGTCAGTTCCTGACCATCTGGAATGAACTAACAGGCAACTATATAAACAGCAGCAGCTGACCATGCAATACGATGTAATACGCCCATCTCAGGGGATGACTCATGCCTCGATTATTTTGTGGTGCACCTAACATAGAGGACACTTAGTAGCGCTTGGACCAGCCCCCCATAGAAGGCGTTTTGAGCCATTTTGAGCCCTCAACGGAGTATTTTGAACTGATTCGCAGGTTGCTTGACTGCGGTGGCCGAGGATACGTCAAATCGAGCTGAATGACTTCGAGGATGTCGTGGAGTTGAAGGATGTGAGGGGCTCCAAACACATTCTCACCTGCACTGGAAACTGTTTGGGCACTCTTTCGGTTTTCTATGGTTTTCTTTAAACGTGTTGTGTTTCAGCGGGTTTCATTTGACCGTCGACCGTTTCGATTGTCAGCGGTTGGGCACACCCTGGGCTCTGAGTCTCTAAAGCTCGGTGATCACGGAGAGTTCGTGGTGCAAAGGCGTGCGCACCTCAGCATCAAATGTTCCGATATGTTTCATATGTTACAGTGATCTACCGAACCTACCGTAACGGTGCGACTAGAGGAGCTGCGACTTGAGACATGTTAAGTTGCAGAGCCTTCCATGTCCTCCAACTTTCCGTACGTCAAAGATGTGGAAGTCAGGAGAATCACTACTCTTTGCATCTCTTTGCTTAGATGTATTGAATCTTCTGTGAGCGCTCCGGCACCTAGATGTCATTGCAAGAAGCAGCCTTCCATTAAGACCGATCAGGTTTAGAGCTTGCGGGTGGCAACATGCTAGTGGAGCCTCAGGTGAGAGCGCCCACGGATGTTCAACCTAGACTCAGTGTGCCTAATTTCAAGGATTGATTGACTGCAATTGCCTTGGGTGGCGGAAATGAATCTGCCGATGGTTAAGCAATTGTGCTGCCCCTTTTGCTTCAATGCAGGAGCAGTTGTTGCCGGAGGCGAGCGTGGAAGGCTTCAAACGACGATCGGCGCTGGTTTGCTCCCAAGCTCACCAGCTCGCGCACTTGTCTCACAATGGGGGGGGTCCAAAATGAGTGGCTTTGGGTGGGTCCAAATGATCCTCCGGCCTTTTCTCACAATCACTTGGGTGCTGTTGATTGAACGAGCAAGAGCTCCTCCTAATCTCATATGCAAATCGCGTCAATCTGCGTTTTGACACTAGAACGGACTAGTCTTGTCGATGTTGCCAGTGTGCTTGCATTCAATTCATTTCAATCCTATCCATCCACATTACATTTTCCATCATTTTCCATATTTATTTCCTTTTTCTGCTGCACATGTGGCACATGCATGCACATGCACATGCATGAACATGCCACAAGTCCCCCTCTTTTAAAGCAGAAATTCCCTATACTACTGGTAGTACCACAAAGGATCAATACCACTCATCATCCCATACGATGTATGCGTTCCCACCTCTCCCTCGCCACATATACACCTCTCTCTCTTCACATATACACATACACCTGTCTCTGTCTTTCTTTTAGCACTCTTAGAGTCTGTCTCATGTTAGTCACTGTCAGTCATGATGAGAGTGTTGCATACCTTTGCACTGCATGTTTGCGTCACCACAGGATGATGTCGAAGTTCCAGCCACATTCAGATTTCGCTTTGTCGGAGCCTCGGGTCTTGTGAGTATGGAAGGGCAGGCTATGTCGGGTACGTCTTGATTTGAGCCAGGTTGGTTGCCTCACGCATGGCTTGCGCAGAGCCTGGCGGAATCTTAGCCACGCTGGAAGCTCAAAATAATGAAATGCAAGAAGTTCTGGTAAACATTGATTTACATTGACTGCGGTTGACAGTCCCTTGAGCATCCTTTGGCCAGAAGAATCACCACAATGGCTGTTGCTGACCTGTCGAGCCTTCAGGATGGTGCCGTGCTGTGCATGATGATGGATGTCGAAGGCCCCGGCACCGTGGAAGTTATCCACGGCAGTTGTCAGCGAATGGTGCAGTAACTCACTGGTATAAATTGAATGCCGTTAGGCTCGTCCGAAGTGCTCTATTCCGGCTCACGCTTCTGGGTTGCAAGGTAATTGACAAATGCCAAGCTGGACCGGCACAGTATATATTACTGTCGCTGTGTGCTTGTATTGTCTGACCTGGCTCCCAGCGGCAGTTGTCAGTATTTGAAGCAACTGAGGTGATCGCCACGTTCGGAAATGGCTGGGATCTTGTCACCAGATGTCACCAGATGTCACCAGATAACCACCCACAGCACGAAGCCTGTGGAGCTTTTAGAGTAGTTGGAGCCGTTGCTAGCTGTGAGGGATCCAAGATTGCAGACCAAGGTCTTTGTATGATGGAAGCCTTTTGCTCAAGTACTCTGGGCTTGGCACTCAGAGGCACAGGGGTGCAATCCACGATGAATGGGATCGGCAATTCCATGCAACAAAGCAACAGTGGATCGCAATCCGCAGTTTGTACCTGTTTTTTTCTTCACAATTAGGAGATTTAATTTAATTATATTTAATTTATCAATAGATTTAGCCAGATGATCAGCTAGCTGCAGAGTTCTGAGTCTTGGAGGGCCGCATGAATTTGCGAATTCGCTGGAGATATGCCAGGGTACTTGGCAAAGTTCGTCAGGCTACTGTTCACCGACGCTATATATAGGTATATATAGGTACTTTTCCTGGAGATTCTTGCAGGGGATCAGAGATGTTCAGAGCGAGTTGCAATTCCAAGGCACACATCTATGGTTCGATGCCTGGCAGTAAACTCAAAGTACTTGGCAAGTGGTCGTTCTGGCCTGTTGCAGCTCTAAAAGTTGCCTGTCATATTGCAATGCTGGCTTTGTTCCGCTTCCCTTCGCACAGATGACTGACGGGTGTTTCAAGGATCAACTGTTCCACTCACTGTTACTTCATTGGGGTTTGGCCGATCCCGACAACCCCACAGCAGCTGTCAGAGGAAGATCCCAACTGAAAAGTAGCGTGGGCATATTCCTTGCGAGCATTTCGGGACTGACGTGTTTTTAGTGGTTTTTTAAATGAAAGCATTTCCACACACACACACAAACACCCTGATAAACTTCTTGGGTAGTAAATAACGAGGTTTCCAGTGTTGGCGTGTGCCATGCTACCGCACCAACTATATTCAGTTTTAGTTTTGATTGACGCATGAGCAGGTTCATGGGTTTTACCGCCTTACCTTTCGTTTTCACCCTCACTTCAGCAACCGCAACCTTGCATGGTTTGTTTAAATTGTTTATGTATGTTTTGTATTGTAGAGTCTATTGTAGAGGTTTATTGAGTGCGTTCAGTGAATGATGGAACGGGGTAAGGTATGGTAAGGTATGATTTCCCAATACGAGACAGATTGACGAAACCTGTTGTGCGGCCAGGAGGCGATGACCGGACAGTTCGACTTTGGCATAAAAATGCCCAGCACATAGATTCCAAACCGCAACAGAGTAGGTTTTACTTTGACGCAAGTCAATTGAGTATGTTGAGATGGCCAGGCAAGTAAAAAGCAAGTCATGGCAGCAAATGCTCTCGGCCTGACGGCCCTTGAACTACAGCCTCTCTACGGCTGAGGCCTTTGGCGAAGGCGGCGATGGGTGTCTACGAATCATCCCAGCCCACAAAGACTTTGTCTTCTACTCAGCACATCTCAGCACCAGAAAAACTGGGACCTTTTGGGATCTATTTGGGCTTCCGGCTGCCCCAGGGCTGCTGAGATCACTTCGCACCAACTTAAATGCAGAACATCCATGCTTGTCACTGACTTAATCATCGAGTTCTCATTGGCTTATCATTGACATGTCATTGGCTGATCTTTGACTTATCATGTTCTTACGCTACCATGGGCTTCATTCTTTGGATAGTCTTTGGCTGATGGCTTGATGTCCTCTACCTATGGACCAGGTCCGGGCAGTCGCCTTCTGCAACACCTTCCTTGAACGCCTTGTGTACCCGACTAAGCCAATGTTCTATGGCTGCCTACAGCTACGTCGGATAAAGACCTTGGCTTGGGCCCACCAGGTGTCCAATCGTGTTCAGCCTGTGACCTGTGGTCATTTATTTTCCCTGTATTTTCCCGTTGGCACGCTGACCTCATCTTTGCCACTCTGCTTCAAAGCTTGTGAGGTCTGCAGGTGAAGACCGCACCATAATTCTGTGGAATGCCGCCACAGGGGGAAAGCTCCGAGAGTTTGGCTCTCAGCTTTGCAACAGGACGAACACGTAAAATGATGGCCGGGGTCGAGTTTTGCAGAGTCCTATGAGCGATTGAAGCCTACTTCAGAAGATGTGAGACATCAAACTTCCAAACGCATGGCATTGCGTCGCAGTGGTTAGCATTGGGTCTCAAGGAATTGGTTTCGGGAGTATTGGGGGATAAGTGCAATCTGGTACGGTAGGCTGCCCAAGCACAACAATCAGGTTTGACCAACCGAGCGTCGCAACGGCCATCCTGCTTGCGGGATCTTGCATGGTCACCGCAGGGGAGGCAACACCGGGCAACAGAGGGCGAATGAGTGATATCAGTAGGTTACTGCACCAAGTAATACCTGCCTGGATCCCTTTACTTTGGAAATGCACCGGACCTGTGCTGCAATCCTTGTATCGTGATGTGACACGTGATCATCATGGCAGGATGCTCGACTTCGAATTTGGGACACGGCTTCTTGCTTAAAAGAGACATTGGGAAGGCAGTTGCACAGCTTCTTTAATTGCAAAGGCTTGGATACTGTTTGGCTACCGCACGGGTTGGTGAGGCTAGACATGGATGGATACGGTATGTCGTATCACACACACACACCCGCGCATGCACTATATATATAATATAAAACAATATCCATTTATAAATATAAATTAACATATGACTTAAATAACTAAATAGATAAATGAATAAATAAATAGATAAATAAATAAATGAATACATAAATAAATAGATAACTAAATAAATATATACATACATAGAGAAAGGAGATCTAAATTCTTTGCAACCTTTGGCAGCATTAGCTCAAACCTAAACCTGTCACAATCTCTCATGTATCTTCGTTGTGTATTCATACAGTATGGATGCAATCAGGTGAATGTTGGCTCCACAATGGCTCCACAACATGGCATGTGAATGCACGTGATCTCTTGGTGCCCGGTGATCTCCTGATTCTCCCGAGTCTCTCAGGAATTGGCGAGCTTGCAGCACTCTGTGAAGCGAAAGCCTTGGAAAACATACAGCGAACTAAAGCAGGTCTGTAGGAGTGCCATTGAGCACTGAATTGAGCACTGAATTGAGCACTGAATTGAGCACCTAGACTTCCACTTCCAGAGAAAATGAAAGGCTTGCCAGGATGAGGGGCAGGCAAATGCCATGAATTTTGCATTGGATGCCTTTGACCAAGGCACCCTCAACGGGTAAGCAGCCTGTCGTGGTTGAGAGCCAACTCAGTCTACTGAGAGCCACAGCCCAGACCAATATGACACGCTTTGCCCCTCCCAGCAAGCCGACAGCGCAATCAAAGTGCTGACAGCTAGACCAAACTGCCCGTTCATCCTGTCGGGATATTTGTTCAAGAATGATGTTCTTAGCAGCACTTTAGCAGATTGCTTGTCCGTGTGCAGTATTGAGGCCCTATAAGCTCTCTTTCTTTCTTTCTTTCTGTCTGTTTGTCTGTCTGTCTGTTTGTTTTCTTTCTCTCGTTCCGTCTCTAAGCATGTAAGTTGAGGGCTACAAACCATGTAGAAGTTTGCTTGGCTTAGACAAAAAACCAGACACCCAGCGACCAGACTTTAAAGATCTTCAATCTCTCAAAGACCCGCAAGACACCAAAGTAATGTGTCAGATATGCATCGAAAGTCAACGAGAAAACTGGGCTGGTGAGAGCGGTTGCAGCTACAAAATGCCCATCACCCATGGTGAAGCGACCCAGCATTTCCTTTGGAAGGCTTTCATAACATGTCGCATGACTTGACGGAACTGGAAGCACTTGGCTCAAGAGCATTTCGTAGAGTCGTAGAGCGAGCAGCAGAAGAGCACAGCCTTTTACCGCCATGGCTTCGATTGGATAGTGCTACCCGCATGTCCAAGGATAAAGCTGTGGCTTAGGAAAAATGGACATCCGAGACTCCGAGACCTATGGCTGAGGAAAACCTGCAGCCTCTTCGGGAAGTGATTGCTTCGACTTGTGCTGGAGATGTGCTCTGGACTTAGTGAGGAATACCACAAGTCGAAACACTCTGGTATCTTCTCCACATGCTCCGGTAAAATGCTTGCAGAACCGTGCTTTCATCGAGATGCGCCTTTGAGATGAAGGCTGCTGATGTCTTTCCATATCGAAAGAATCATGCAGATACATCTATATATGTCATCCGGGCGCGCCCAAGCCTGCAAAAAGATGCAAAAAGGCTAATTCGCCGACATGGTGAAAGGCAAGATGCTTGTAAGTCTATGTAAGTCTGGTTTACAGTGTAAAGGGGGTTCACTTCACGAAGGAAGGTGGTGAATCAAAGATGGTACTGTAATGAAGTTGGAATGCAAAGATTCTGTGCTTGTGGCAGAGATGGTGAATAGTTTGCACGCTAAATTTGATAAGAGCGATGAGACAAAACGAAAGGAATCTGTTTCTCTCATCAAAGAGAGCACTCAGTTTACTCCGCCTCGTTACCAAGAAATCATCAAGAGCACCAGCACTCGCCGCATGGAAAGAGAGAGCGAAAAGCCGAAGTCTATAGCACTGCGACTGCCGGTTCCTCAACCAGCTCCAGTGCAGCCCCAGCCAGAAAAGGCTCCCAAATACTCAAGGAAGATCAAGGAAGACTGATTGGGATTATGTGAAGAGCCAACGGTGGAATCGAAGAGACAAAGAAGGCCAGGAGCAGGACGTGTTCTTTATCGGCATGGAGACCTGTCGAAATGATTCGAAATGCACAGTTCGAACCCCTGCCTGAACCTTCAAGAAAAGAGCTCATGTATGCGAACTACAAGGAGGTTGATTGGCGAACAGGTGACGTTATGAGAAAGAAAATCAGGAACCTGAGGGACCACCATACCCAAAAAAATCAAGACGTTTGGTGCAGATGTTGGGTGTTCGAAGGTGTTCAACCACCACGACACCAGCCCGGACGATCTGTCATTCATCAGTGGAAGCGATTCGGTTGCCCGACTGTGGCATGGGTCAGGGCGTGGGTCAATTGCTCGTCGCAATTTTGTCCACATGCACAAAGAAATCAACATGTTGTGGCAACAAGTTGAAACACATGAAAAGAAAAAAGGCGCTGGATTTCAGTATTCGTACGTCATGTTCATTCGCGATGATGCTTACTGGCTGAAGGACTTCGATTTGGATTTGATGTTGCAAATCACTGGAGGGCGCCGTCATTCTGCAGCCGGGAGAGGCCAAATGTTTTCCTTGGACTGCGATCCCGCCTCGAAATGGGATGTTCATCCTGGACTTGTTGATTTCGTGTTCCTTGCTGCGCAGCTGCAAATATTCTCGGCAACGTGTACAAGTACCTTGTTCAGCCCAGTGACATGGGGCACAAGACCCAACAACGGTGAACTGTTCTACCGGCAGTTTGCCAACTTCACTGGTACAGAAGTCATTGAAGTACCAGCCGGACTGATTCCAATGCAACGAGTAGGACGCTTGCAGGGCCGTTTCTGCCTCCATGCAACTTGCGACTGAGGGAGACAAGGCCGCTCAAGAGCATGCCACCATCGAGGGTCGGGGCCCATGCAGAAAAGTGCGCGCAACAATGATGCACTTGTTTTGCTTGTATTTGTCTGGCACGGGTGCGTCGATGTCTTGCGGCAGGCAGGAAAAAAAGAGACATTTACGTAATCATCTAATGGAATTTGGAATCAGTTGAATGTCTAGCCCACAGGGCAGCACAAGCCTGCAGTATTCCTTCATAGAGTTGTTTCGAGTGGACCAGCGGCGTAAGTCAGTCTGCTCTCGACACCCACGAAATCAATTCAGGGGTTTGCAGTCTTCTGGCTGGGATCCTGAGAGTTCTTGGATTTTCGACCCCAAAAAAGCGATGTCAAGAACTATTTTCAGATGAGTGCCTCGTTGTGCAGATACTCGCACTTCAACTAATCAATGTTGAACAGTGCAGAGTGTAGAATAGTGATGAATAGTGTAGATCCTTCTAGGTTCTGCTTTACGGGTAGCAGCATGCCATCTTAGTAACGAACTGTGACCCGGTCGGGACGAGGGTGGGCTACTGGGGATCCATTGCATCTAGCAGCACTACAATGTTTCTGTCGCTGCCTCTCAACGCTGCCCAACACAACAGAAATAAAACACCATGGAAGACTGGAAGACCGACCACTTTTTCATTCAAAAAAAAGTCTCTCTAGAGCTAATTCTTCCAGTGACATGGCCTGGAGTAAGGGGAAGAGACGGCCTCTCAACGCTTCCCATGAAATTGGACATTTCATTTTCGGCTAGACTCTAGGCTCGGCCGCTCGCCATCGCTAGCCATTTGCTGCTGGTAAGAGATGGCATCCATGGTCAGGTCACGAGCCCTTAGTACTGGCAGTGATACTTTGCAATTGTTGGGAGGTGCGTGTTGGGACCACAAATTGCTGGATTCTGGATGGACCTGGATGGATTTGGATGGCTCGTTCCTGCTCATAACGGGCTGGCCGGTCATAGCCACTGCCTGCTCCACAAATTGTTGCCGAGGCTTCTGTCCCTGGATCCACGATGCAGGAAGGCCACTGTCTTTTTGCATTCGCATGGGCCAAAGATATCCAAAGGTGACATTCTACTGTCCAAGGCATGTCCAGCATGAGACACTGCGCATTGTTAGAGGCGCAGCTGCCACCTCGCCAGCGCCTGGCACGAAGTGTCGTGCTGATGCCTGCTGTGGCGTTCGCAGCTGGCTGAGTCCGCAGAGCTTCAGAGGTTCCCACATGTGTAGGTAGGATCAAATCATAGGCGAACAAATGAAGACTTGACCAAGAATATTCAAGGGAGCAGAAAGAACCAATCAACCACTGCTGATGAATGCCTATTTTTCCACATTTTCCACCAGGAGCCGAACTAACTAACTAGTCCAGCTGAATGATTGCGGGTCTTCTTCAAAGGTAGCTTCGCTACTGATTAGTTTTTTTTTTGGGGCTCACTTGATCAATCACTTTCCTAGGTCCTTTTTCACTGCGCAGCTTTGGATACCTCGCCGAGTTGGAAGAATCTGGCTTTCACAGGCACTTGCTGAATCATGCGGATCTGCTTCGAGTCAAGCGGAATGGAAAAGTCGAGTTTTTGAACCAGCGGTGCCAGAGGAGGGCACGGCAAATTATTGAACATGTGATGAGCTGTGGTATGATTGTGTATGATGCAAAAGCCTCGACGGCCTAGAACAACCCATAATAAGCCATAATAGGATTCACATATCAAGATGTGGTGATGACCCAGCCACAGCACACCATTGCCGCATTGACATTGTGAGAGGCTGCAGTGCGCAGTCAATCTATGGAGCCTCCCATCGCAATGAGCTTGGATAGGTATACACTAGATGTGCTGCGTGTTGGGAAGAAACTCAGGACTGTTGCGTTGCTATGCTGCTACATGGACTGTAAACCATGTAGGCAGCTGGATGTGCCCACGCACACACTGTGGGCACATGTGCCTCGTACTGTTGTGCATGCAACATATGGTAGTCTTTGTGCCTGCTCATTTGCTGGCTAGTCCCATGCTTGTCTTTGCATCATCAACTTGCCCGAGGACGGGAAAACATGCTGGCATTCAAACACTGTGCAGCCTACAGTAGGAAAGATGGCAAGAAAGTAAAGTGTTTGGCTCGGGGCAAATCCGGATACCTTGTGTTGCGTTACCCACCCCTTCCCATGAAAAACGACGAAAGCACCCACAAGCACACAAAAACGCCAAGGCCAGGTAGTAACGCTGCGAAGAGGCATCTTTGAGGCTCAGCAGGGCGGAGGCTAATGGCTCCAGTAAGTGCTGCCACAATAACCCACTCTGCAAAACAAATCAACACATTTATTTGTCTTTATTTTCGTGCATTTCTGTTTTTACCTAAGGATTTGTTCTTGGCTTCGCCCATTGGATGATTTGAGCAGACTTATTGTCACAATTGACTTTAGTGCACATACACACCTTGATGCATCGCAAGCATGGCGCGGACTGAATTTGATTGAATTTGCCTGGCATGTGGTGGCGCATCAAAAGCACCTAGCAATCCTTGGCAGGACTTGCAGAAAAGCTTAACTGACACAGCGGTGCAGGCCGCATCAGGTGTGGAGATCGGCCGGTTCCTGCTGACCACCTAAAATCCAGTGCTAACGTTACTCAGAACGGAGATTTGAGCGAGGAGTGTTTGAAGGTATTGAAGTTAGACATGTGGACCTAATCATCCCAAATCCTTAGCAGTGGAAACCGAATCTGAAGAATTCCGATGTGCAGGTCTATCAAAGGAAGAGAACGAAGCACTGCTTGAAAATTGCAGTCACCCCAGTGCCAGAACTGGTGTCGTATTTTGCTAGTCCAATCCAGTCACCTTACGCAACGTAGCAGTCCAGAGAAGGTATATGCTGCCCAAATCACGAATAGTGAGACTGATGAATGCAGAATGTCCATGCTGAATTCCCATAATTTCTTGGGCAATAAGTGTGCTATAGTGACTATAGTGTGCGCAAATGGGGTTATCTTGGCAGCATGTCCAAGCATAGAATGATAGAGAACGCACACCCTCTCAAAGTACCAAGACGAAGTAGAAGCGTAAGACGTTGGACACTTTGCGACCCAGGCAAAAGTGGAAAGATGAGTGTGAATGAGTACCTCACCGTCATGAAGATGTCAGCAGCTGATCGTTTGAGCCGGGAGAGAACTTACCGCTTCCAAGCCAGAAATGCTGAGGTTTGGCAAGCTTGGAGAAGTGGGTGATGCTGTAGGGTCCCCAGCTGAAGCAAGGTATTCTGCATGGTGTCACTGTTGTGCACTCTGAGTTGAGCCGCTGTATGCTTCCACTTGGGGTTGTCTCAAAATGTCTCAAACATTGGGACCCTACAATCCCATGCTTTCAAAAGTTTTAGCCATGATTTCCCCATATGTTCAGAATCTTTTGATGGCAAGAGATTGGGGGTGTATACGCGCCAACTTTGGGACATCCACTATTCAAGCTCTTCTTTCAGACCGCCTGCCTTCTTTTCATTTTTGGAACGTTAGCACCAAGCTCTGAGATGCAAACCTTGGTTCTTTGTTCTATTGTGTGACAAGTTGGGACGCCGTTTTCTTGGCTTATTGGCTTATGTGTTTATGTTTGCGCGGTTGCCTAGAGTCTTAGGCTGCGGTATCTATCACTATCACTGCAGTTGCTGGCTGCTACTTTGTGAGGTGGCACCACTGAAGAACATGTGAGAGGCTTACTTCTGGCACGTATCATTTGTGGGAAGGGAGAATCACTATCATGACTATCATCGCTATCTCATTGTTGCTCATCATATCAATTTTATATCATTCTCTCACGGCGAAATACCCACACTTCTAGACACACAAGAAGGCTGTGATCCATCATGGTCCAATGGTCACAGCAGCAGCCGGAGCAGCAGCAGCCCGTGCCAAGGCTAAACCAAGGCAGCACAACGGAGAGCATTGAGGAGGCAAAAGAAAAGTCCGCTCTCCAGGCGCTGCTTAGGTCACCAGGTCACCAGGGCACCTGACTTTGAGAAGCGATACGGAGACTGTCGGAGTGTATATTTTGTATAATATGTACAACTGTATAATATAATGTACGTATAATAATGTATACTGTACGTATATTTATTATGTATATTATGTATGTCATGTATATTGCATCAAGTCAGGAGCAAAACCTTCTAGTGAAGTGGGGATGCAATCTGATTGATGCGTTCATGGATCATACTTTCTTCTTTGCGCTGTTCAATTCTGGGGTGATTTGATTGCATCTTTTTGGTTGATGGCTATTTTCTCGTGCGACATATCACTTACACTTAACCTAGCACAGAAGGCATTGTCAATCAACACAACAAAATCAACCCAAGCCGTTCCAACAATCACATCAGGAGAAAATGGTCAAAGCAATGACCGACGAGGACATTCAGAGAAAGCTGGTCAATCTGCATCGTCAGAGTGCTCCAGTTCAATTTATTTGGGGTCAAAGGCCAGGTGAAACATGTTGTCACCTTTTCCATGACTTTGCAACAAGTGCTGGAAAGACTGAAGGATCCCCTCTCATTTCCCCATCCTTAGCGGCAAGTCTCATCCATGAATCATGGCACATGTGCGCAAAACAGCACAAAATTAGGATCATGTCTGTGAGGGCTTGCTTGACAGGAGCTCCAGAACCCAGATGTATTCTTTGAGCCGGGCCCTCCTGGACGCAAGGGCCTCCAGCATGCTGACCATGGGACCAAGCGGCCATGATCACTTAGACTTAGGAAAACCCAGAGACACTGCCTGCACAGAGGGCTGATGCTTTCTAGCTTTGGATGGATAGATAGATAGATAGATGAATGGATGGATGGATGGATGGATAGATGGATAGATGGATAGATGCATAGATGCATAGATGGATGGATATACATATACATATACATATACATATACACACATACATACAGTACATCAGTACATACATACATACATGCATGCATGCATACATGCATACATGCATACACGCATACATGCATACATGCATACATGCATACATGCATACATGCATACATGCATACATGCATACACGCATACATGCATACATGTATACATGCATACATGCATACATGCATACATGCATACATGCATACATGCATACATGCATACATGCATACATGCATACACATACATGCATACATGCATGCATACAGGCATACATGCATACATACAGCATACATGCACACATGCACACATGCACACATGCATACATGCATACATGCACACATGCACACATGCACACATGCACACATGCACACATGCATACATGCACACATGCACACATGCACACATGCACACATGCACACATGCACACATGCACACATGCACACATGCACACCACACATGCACACATGCACACATGCACACATGCACACATGCACACATGCACACATGCACACATCCACACATGCACACATCCACACATACATACATACATACATACATACATACATACATACATACATACATACATACATACATACATACATACATACATACATACATACATATACATTATATATATAAACATATTATATATATATATACATATATACATACACACACATATATATATACATATATATATACATATATATATATATGCATATATATATATACACATATTTATAGATATTGATTTGCATCGACCTTTGGCAAGGTAAAGCCTTGGCACGGTGGGCAACTGCAGCTGGCAAATCTGAGCAGGACTACATTGAAGCATCTGAACTTTGCCTGGGAACCAATTTTTGTGAAGGGAACTATTTGAGCCCTCCAGGCCCATGATATCCCATAATGTCTTTTGGCTTTGTGCCGCTAATCCTTGTGTCAATGCAGATCAAGCCAGGAGATGATGGACTTTCTGCTGGAGTATCGAACGATGAAGCTCCTGGCCTAGCACGGTGAGTGCTGCAAACAGGGATTTCTTCGTATTTCCGTATTTTCTGCTGTGTGTCTTCTTTCCGTATTTTTTGCTGTATCTTCTGGTCAGTTCAGCAACTTGATTCGGTGTGTTGAGTTTAATGTATGACATGGTGGGAACCTTCTATGTAACCTCAACTTAAATGAGAATTACATACGATACTCAATGTGCCATTCGATGCTATTCAGGTCCTTTGGCTGTAGGGCGTGGTTGCTTCGATATGATTCATCACTCCTTTCCAGCAAGGTCCATGTTTGGAAAGCTTGGGCAGGGGGAAGACTTCTCCGACACCTTGGTTGCACAAGGAAAATCTCCACTGCCTGGGGTGCAGTCTACTTATTTAATATCCAAGTAAGTCTGTTGCTGAGTAGCAAGGGTATATTTGTTCGTGGCCAGTGATAGTTGCAAGACACTTCCAGTCTGGCGTTGCATCGCACGGATGTATGGATGTCAAGACTATGAAGGAACCACCAACCATCAGAAGATACAATGCAACGCGTAAGTAAGTGCGGCCAACACAACTGTTAAGCTATCAGCGTTTATATTTAGGGGGAAAAGTCTGAATCACTTGATGCTTATATAGTTTGTTTGTGCAGGTTTCATGAGGTGCTACTCCCCACCCCGGGTTCTTGAGTGATTACGACCTAGATCCACTTATTATTAATGGGAGGGCCATTTATTTTTGGCATTTTCGTTTTAGCTTAGGGATTTATTTTTGGGATTCTTCTCTCCTGTCTACTGTGCTGCTTTTCTGCTTTATTGCTTTTCTGTTTTTTTTTTCGTTTTTTTTGCTTCTCTGCTTTTCTTTTTTTTGCTTTTCTGCTTTTCTGCTCTTCTTCTTTTCTGCTTTTTTGCTTGTACGCTTCTCTCTTGTTTTGCTTCCCTGCTTTTCATTTTTTTGTTTTTCTGTTTGTTTTTTTTTGGTTATGTTTTTTTGTTTCTCTGTATTTGTGCTTTTCTGTTTTTTTTGTTTCTACGCTTCTTGGTTTGCTTCTCTGCTTTTTTGCTTCTATGTTTTCTGTTTTTTGTTCTTTGCTTTGTATTTTTTATGCTTTTGTTGCTTTTTGTTTTTCTTTGCTTCCTTGTTCCTTGTTGTTCTGCTTGATTACAAGTGCTACGTGAAGAACAGCACGAGCAGCATAAACAACAAGAGCAGCAAGAGAAAAAAATAACATTTTGGTTTCTTTGCGTTGGTGTAAAGACCATGATGTAAATGAGCTGGTTAACAAGTTAAGGTTTCACAATGCTTCAAATATTACTGTGACCAAAATGGAAAGTCGCCATGCAAAATCGAGGTTCGCCACTGACCAAAACAAAAAAAAAAAATAACATACAGCAGACAGCAGACCGGGCGAGCCTGACGCCATAGCAGCCTGCGAGAGAGCGTTTGGCCGCTGCTCATGGCGGCGCCTCGGCCGCACTGTGATCGGGAGGAGGCACGGGCCGAAAATACACACAATGGTGACGGTGACGAAGTCGTTTTGGTTCAAGCGTTTCACCCTAGCGCCACCACGGCAGCTGGGTCCACCCTCCCGGATGTCTCCCCCGCCCCCGTCGTCCTCAGTGACGGCGAGGACGCGCCTCCCCCCACCGCTCCTACCGATGGCGCCCATGCCGCGCCCACATGTTGCACCTGCCTCGAGCCCTTACTCCCTTCCGGGGTGGGGCGCCGGGCGGTCGTGTATTGGCCCGGCTGCCGGCACGCCTACCACTTCGCCTGCCTCGCCAGATCCCGCGCGCAAGTGCACCCTCCACGATGTCCTCTGTGCCGTCATGCCTGGGACCCAGCGCTCGATGCCAGCTTGAGCAGCACTTGCCACGGGCTCCACTTCAACCCCTTCCAAGAATCCGAGCCCGAGCGCGCCACGCCGCCCCCTTCTCCCCGCCCCCCCCAAGTGGCATTGTCCGGACGGATGCCAACTCCTGGCTGTACGTGCCCCTACTCCTCGCCGCGACAGGCGAGCTCCACGAGGATGCCGCCTTGGCCTGGCAACAAGCCACCGCCACCACACGGTGGTGGGAGCGCGCCCGGCAAGCGCTGACAGCCGCGCCCCCGGTCCCCCTCACCACCCTCCTGGAAGCCCTCCACGCCTGCCCAGCTGCTGGCGCGCTTTCCTCGCACCAGCGCCTTTCCCGACAGGCGGCCGCGCTCCCACCAGGTGCCCAAGCGCATCTGGGCTGGGCAGTTCGCCACCTCTGCGACCCCGACGCGTACGTCCCCGCCGCTGGCCAAGAAGTGCTTCTCCAACTCTATGGTGGCCTTCACCTTGCTGCCGACCTCGACCGGCACTCGGACACCTTCCGAGCGCGCCTGGACCCTCCGGCGCCCATCCAGCTCCCTGCCGATCCCGGCCCCGTGCATCCCGCGGTCGAGACTTCGGCGCCCAGAGAGCCGGCCATTGTCCGGGCTCTGGCCCAACAGGTGGCCCGTGCCCACCGGCCCCCGCCGCGCCGCGGCAGTCGCGGCCGCGGGCGTGGACGACACGCAGCCGCGGCGGACCCTGCTCCCGCAGAGCCTGCCGAGGTCCCAGACCCTCCGCCTCCCCCTCTTCCGCCCTTTCCAAACCCCGCAGCTCTGCTCCAACAAGCGCTCCGCAGCCTTGACGACCTCGACCTCGCCCACACCTTGCGGGTGCGGGTCTCGACGTTCCAAGGTGCGCCCCGGCGCTTGCAGGGGGTCCTTGCCTTTGCGCTCCGCTTGGGCCTCACCGAAATCTGCGACCACCCCGCCAACACGGACCCTGCCCAAGCACGTGGCTGGAAGCTCTTCCTCCTGGCCCCGCGGATGCTTTGCTACCGGTCCCGTCCCGGGGAGCGCGCCGAACCCAGCGACCTCGACCGCCGAGCCACTATGTTCCGGAACGGCCAGTGGCACCAGCTGCTCGGCGAAGCTGCCAGCAGCTTCCACCCCACAGCGCCGTCCTCGAGCGTCCCCTCTGCTGACGCGCGTGCTTCCCGTGCAGCCAGCCTGGCACATCAAGGGGAACTTTCCGCGGCTGCCCGGTCGCTAGTGGCCGAGCCCCTCGCGCCGCTCTCGTCCGCCACCCTGGCCGAGCTGCGCAACCCGTCCCGGCGCCCGCAAGTCCGGCATCGACCCCTCTCGGACGACGTTGCCTCTTTCCAGCCCGATGAGCTGCTCCACGTCGATGCCACCAGATTCCTGCAAAACCTCCGCCGGGCCCGCCGCGGGGCGGCCGCTGGTCCGTCTGGCTGCACCAATGAGCACCTGCGGGTCTTGCTCGAGTCTGAATCCGACTCCCGCCTCCTGTGCGACGCGGCCTCGCTCCTGGCCTCGGCGCGGGTGCCTCCCCTCATTATGGACGGCCTCCGAGTCGGCCGCCTTGTTGCCCTCCAGAAAGGCAACGGGCGTGTGCGCGGCCTCGTGATGAGCGACGTGTTCCGCCGGCTGGTCGGCCGGACCTCGGCGCAGCAATTCTCAGCCCAGTTCCAAGAGGCGTGCCACCCCTTTCAGTACGCCCTCAGCACCAAAGCCGGAGCAGAAGGCCTCGCACGCGCCGTCCGGGTCGCGACCGAGCTCGACCCCCGCGCTACCGTGCTGTCGGTCGACGGCGTCGGCGCTTTCGATCATGTCGGACGCCAGTCGATGCTCGGAAGCCTTCTCCGCTCCCCTGCGCTTCGACCCCTCCTCCCCTACGCCCGCCTCTTCTACGGCCAAGACAGCACCTACCTCTGGTGGGACTCTATTGGCGCCTGCCACTCCGTTCAGCAAGCCGAAGGGGGGGAGCAAGGCGACCCACTCATGCCTGCCTTGTTTGCGCTTGCCCAACACCCAGCGCTGCAAGAGACCGCGGCCACGATGCGGTCCGGGGAAGCGCTCTTTGCTTTCCTTGATGACATCTATGTCATTTCGTCGCCTGACCGCACCCACGCGCTCTATTCCACCTTGCGCGTTTCCCTCCGAGGCCACGCGTGCATCGAACTCAACCAAGGTAAGACCCGCATCTGGAATGCGGCTGGGGAAGAGCCGCGCCACCTCCCAGAGCTGCAGCCGGCTGACAGCAACGACCGGGTTTGGGTCGGCGACTGGACTCTGCCCCCTTCGGCGCAAGGCCTCCAGGTCCTGGGCACCCCCATTGGGAGCGCGCAATACGTGCAACATGCTCTTACCGAGGTCCGCACCAAACAAGACCTCCTTCTCCACCGCATCCCATGGGTAGAGAACCTGCAGGCCGCCTGGCTGTTGCTCCTTTTCTTCGCAGCCCCCCGGAGCAACTATCTCCTCCGCGTCCTCCCACCGGCGGACACCTCAGACTTTGCAGCCGCCCACGACGCCGCGGTGGCACATTGCGTCAGCACCCTGGTGGCGGCAGGCGCGGCCCTTACGGACCTACAGCTACGCCGGGCCCAACTCCCATTGCGCTTGGGGGGGTGCGGCCTGCGCTCGGCCCACCGTTCGCGCCTCGCCGCGTATTGGGCCTCATGGGCCGACACCTTGCCCATCCTCCACTCGCGCCTTCCTCTTGTGGCGGACCGCCTTCTCCAGCTCCTCAACGGCGAGGCCCGCCCACAACCACCCAGCATCCTCGCCGCCTCCCAGGCAGCCCAGCTCCTCCGGAACAGCGGGGTGACTGTCCCACCCTGGGAATCTATCATCGGCGGCCGCCATTTCTCGCACGAAGACCGGACCCCGGGCGATTTCCTGCGGGGGTGGCAACGCGACATCAGTGCAGCCCAGGACTTGGACGAGCTCGCCGCGCTCCTATCTGACCTTTCCCCTCCGGAGCGCGCGCTTCTCCTCTCCCAGGCTGGCCCACACAGCGGCCGCGCAGTCACCACCCTTCCTACCAGCCCGGAATTCCAGCTCGGCAACCCGCATTTCCGCACCTTGCTGCAACGGCGGCTCCGAGCCCCCTTGAGCTGCGGTCCTTCCCGATGTCGGTGTGGCTTGACACTCGACCCTCACGGCGACCACCGTGCCGCATGCGCCACCACTGGCGTCCTCCGGGCACGAGCTGCGCCCATCGAACGCGCGGTCGCCCGCATCTGCCGCGAGGCCGGTGCCCGCGTCGCGGTCAACGTGCCGCTCTCGCGCATGAACCTCGCGGTCCCGGTCACCGACGCACGCCAGATTGAAGTCCTCGCAAACGACTTGCCGCTCTGGCACGGGGCTCAGCTGGCAGTCGACGTGACCCTCGTCAGCCCCCTTGGCCGCACCGGACAGGTGCGCCACGCTTCCGACGCGAACCCGGGCGCGGCGATCCTGGCAGCCTCCCAGCGCAAGCGGGAACACACCTACCCCGAGTTTTCCGGCTCGCGCCGCTGCCACCTAATCATCTTGGGTCTCGAAGTAGGAGGTCGTTGGGGCGAGGAAGCCGCCGACTTCCTCCGAGCCTTGGCGCACGCCCGCGCCTGCACTGCGCCAGCACTCCTCCGCTCGGCGGCAGTTCAGGCCTACGTGCACCGTTGGGCCGGCCTCCTATCCGTCGCGGCGCAGCGCGCCCTGGCCGAGACTCTCCTCGAACTCCCGGCCGCGGCCGCGCCCGGCGTCGATGGGGAGCCCCCGCCGTTCGCCGCGACCCTGGCTGACGTCCGGTGGCATGAACGCCCACCGGATAGTCGCCTCCCGCGGTGACCGGTGTGGCTGTACATAGCCTTCCCCAATGGCAAAGTCCATTGGCGCGTGAGACGCAGAGTGGGTCATGCAGCAGGAGTGTTAGTGAGTAAAAAAAAATGGAAGGTTGAAGTTCAAAATGCAGCAAACATCATTTGCAACATCCTGCAAATATCATGCAATATGAAAGGGTCTATCTTCCAAATGTCGCAGATGTCATGCAAAATGAGAGGTTCTATCTCCACAATGCACTCTGTTGTTTGTTTCGCTGCTTTTTTGGCCTTGATGGTTTCGCCAGTTTTCTTTCTTCTTGGCTTTGCTAAGTTTTACCGGCTTCTTGACTTCATGGCTTTGTTTGTGTTGACGTGTTCACCGCAACCAAAGCCACAATTGTAAGGAAATCACAAACAGGGCCTGCACCCAAACAAAGACCACCAACAAAGCCACAACAATAAAAGCAACAACAACAAAAAAAACTACTACTGTATTACACCTATATAATTACAACTGTAGCTACACAAACAAAAACTACGGCAACTACAACAGCTACAATTACAAGAATAACAAAACAAACAAGAACCCACAACTAAAAGATAACAACCAACAACCAACAACTAACAACAACTTGCAAATAGCATGCCAAATGGAAGAGTCCCACCCCCAAGAGGTTGACATATATGCAAATATCATACAAAATCGAAGGTTCCAGCTCCCACATGTTGCACTGGCAAGCACAATGGAGGGTTCCAGCTTCCAAATGTTGCAACTGGCAAGCAAAATAGAAGGTTCCAGCTGCAAAATGCTGCAAATAACATGCGAAAAGGAAAGTTCCGACTATACAATGCTGCAAATAATATGCAAAATAGAAGATTCTAGCTTTAAAGGGCTGTGCATAGCATGCAAAATGATGGCAAATCGCATGCAAAGTGTAAGATCCCAGCCCTCAGTGCTGCAAATAGAATGGAAAATAGGCACGGCCAGGAATCTGCAACTTGTGTTGCACTGGCGCGGTCTTTCCAAGGATTTGATAGATGATGTCCTCCAGATAGATGAAATGCAAACCAGATACAACACAAGGATAAGCCACCACGGCAGCTCAGCAATCACCCATGGCGCTGGAGATGTTTTCACTCCGAAGCTCGTGTTCGGCGGTTCAAGGAGCCCCTAGTTGGGCCAAGATCCGGCAGCAAGGACAGCGTTCGAGAACTCACACTCACCTCAGAAGCACAAACTGGAAGGATGAAAGTGATCAATTGCAGAATCCTTTAAAAAAACCAAAACTAAGAAACAACCTTAAGCTGTTTCCATCTATTTCCTACCCTTATTAATGCGTCATTTCTTCCAAAGCTCATGCAACCATACCTGTCCGGGGTTGTTGGTTCTAATGAGTGCTGTGATGGCCAGAACACCAAGGATGTGCAGAAGGAGCTGAAGAAAGAGACAGAAGAGTTGAGATCATCTACCAAGTCTCGCAAGGCTTCCCATGTGTGCCCGGAGTCCCTCGTTCTGCATATTGCACTGGTGTAATTCCGACTGTACAAGTGATGCGGGATATGCAGAGGCTTGTTTGCTTTTCTTCTCATTTTGACGGTGGCTTCTTCTTCTTCTTCTTTTTCTAGATCAGCCTAAGTTCTGGCATGCTCTGATATCATATGGATCCCATGTGCAGGCGAGGCGTTCGTCCAAGACCAAGACTGGCCGAGGAGGAGCCACCGCATCATGGAGTAGGTCTAGGGTGCCAAGATGTGCCATCCAAGCGGCTGCAAACAGATGGGTCATGCCGCCTTTGGGACCAGCGACTGGTATTTCGGTGTGAAACCCTGCATGTCAGGGTCTTGACCACCCCCACGTATAAAATTATGATTTAAACTGATTTAAAGACAAACAATTGTTCCATTGAGGAGCTGAGCTGGAAGTAGTGATTATAAATGATGTTAGCACATACAGTATTGGCCTTTCCAAGTCCATGTGCTACTAGGAAAAACTTCACACGAGACAGACATGACAAACCAATGTCATAGGAAAGCAACCAGAATGGCCAGAGCCTCAGAAGAACCAATGCCACAACTTTCCTCAGACACTAAGCACCGGGTACTGCCTCCTTTGCTTCAGTATGCTTCAGTCATTTCGAAGAGGAGAAACCGATACCTTATTCACTTTCTTGCTGTCATTGCATCTCGGGTTTCAACATCTTCTGCTGCAGATGTGCGTCCCGGAATCCATCAAAGTGCAGCACCGTCCATACCAGCTTTAGCCGAGGATGACCTTGTGAGGATCTGCCAGCCTGGTCGGAAGTCCAGACGTAGCGCAGAGGCAATGGCCTGCGAAGCGTAAATCATTTTCTCGTACTATGTATTGTGCATTTGGTGTTCAGCCTATCAACGGCTAGCGCCACTGACCTCGCACACCAACAATTGGAAGAAAAGACCAGCGGCTTTGGACCATCTGAGTGGCCACCAATATGCATACTTGCAGCACGGTATAGCCCCAGGATCAGCATTTGTACTTTAAATCTGTCTCCACTTGTTATTTTGTTGCCTGGGTTTGGTAGTGAAGTGCTCTGACGTGTGTTTGTTTCTATTTGTTTCTTGTCTCTAAGAATGGCTCAGCTGTTGGATGCTTTGTTTCTGCCCCTATTTGCTGCTTTTTGCTGCATCCTGCTTGCTGCTGTTACTGTTGCTGTTGCCGCAGGCAAGCACCCGCAACAACATATCAAAATGCGATGACGTTCAGCGTCTCCATACAAATTGACACCCAAACCTTCCTTTTCCAAGCCTGAAGATGAGACGTCGCGTTTTCAATAAGAAATTACATTTTGCAAGGTCTCTGCGGACGGGGGTCATGAAAGTCATGATGCGCGTTTCCATGCGGTTTTAGTTCCTGGGACGTACTTTGCAAGGATTTTCGCCTTTGGGATCTTTGGGGGTACTGGATGGACGCGCAAAGGAAGCGAGTACTCGGCGAGTACAGTCTTGTCATGTCTCATTATTGCAACATGCAATCATGTCTGATGGGGCATTGCAACTGTTGACTTTTGTACAGCGGTGTGCCTGACAGCCGCAAGTTGACTACAAACCAGAGATCTCAGGGAGAAATTCCAAGAAGTTTGACCAGCAGGCAGAAAGACCATCGAATTATTCGTGCTCACCATGGTGCAGGTGTCAAACATCCTCGCACACAGGAAACAGTTTCGAAGTCTTCAAGGTCAAGAATTCCAGTGACTTGCAGTGACCGACAGTATCGCTTTCACTGGTGCCCATCCAAAGAAGATGGTGCTAACTGGGCAGCATGCCGAAAGTTGGATTGGCTGCCAGCAAAGCAAAACCGAAAAAGCTTCTTGGCTTCTTTCGGAGTATTTTCTAGAATGCCGGACATTTTTTTTGGAGGGACTTTGAAGGTAAAGATGTAAAAGTATACAAACGGCGCCAGGAAGAAGTTGTGTTTCCTCTTGACTCTCGAGACTCTCAGGGTATCCATTCTACAGAAGATGTGGATATGGACAGCATGCATCAAGAGCAACCCCCGTGAGTCAGGGGCAGGTATGTGTCAACATTCCCCGTCTTCAAAACTTGGAACCACACAAATTGCCTCATTCCTAGCATTTCCTAGCATAAGATTATATATATAAAATTTATGAAACCATCCTATTTTTGGGTGCCTATGTTGTCTCATGTTCCCATTTTCACTACATCCAGCACCCAGAGCCATCGAGGCAGCCTGCCAAAGAGCAGTCTCACGTTGCTGACTCAGCGGCTTGCCGACCACCTTTGATGTGCACTCAAGATGCCCGACCAGATCCTCGCATTGTTTGTGGATGCTTGAACAGGAATGATAGGAGGGTAGCAGTGTAGCAGGTTCAGCATGTTCAGTCAGTGCCAGACTGCCAGACTTTGGAGCAAATGTTCCTGGACTAGGTGATTCTAAATTGCACCGGACCATTGCTGAGGCAGATGGAGCAGATACAAAGACCTCCAACAAGTTCAGCCCTTTGCAATACTACGCAGCTTCGGCGTGCAATGTCATTTGTTGCGTCCGCGTCACGTTTGAATCATCACAATCGCTCCATTCAGTTCAAGTCAAAGGCTGAATCCAAGTTCTTGCTTGGAGTCCCCTTGTATTTACGCATTTCGGTTGGTAAAACAGAATTCTTTATTGCATGTGGATTCACATGGCAGTTAACCTGTTCAAAAGGTGATGCTGGTTGATAGAGGATATCTTGGAATCCCCATCACGTCAACCCAAGGGGACAGGGTACACTCCCCCATCACCTAGTTGGGAAGACTTGGGAAGATGATCTAATGTGTTGCTGATTATTTGATCTTATTTGATCTTATTTGATAGGGCCAGACGGCCAGACTCGTAAAGACCTCAGTTTCAAGTTTCCCTATGTTTCCTGTAGATCTTTGGTGCCAATCCATGACATGATAGCCATGGGTCATCATGGGTCCATCGGCATTTCAGGAGGAGATCCGTCACTTGGGTTCCGGTGCCTTCGGCTCCGCTGTCTTGGTGCGCCGCATCAAAGATGGCCGACGGCTGGTGGCCAAGAAGTGCTCGGTGAAGGCAGGGGGCAAAAAACAGGGAAAGGGAGATAGATGGGTGATTTTTTGTGTCAATGAATGCTGATTGTATGTGTATATATATATAAATAAATAAAAAACAAAATAGCATAATATAATATGTTATATATTATCTTATATGATAGGAGCAATTATGAGTATACGATTTCTGTCTGTGTATTGAAACATTCATTCTTGGTCTGTACTGTAGGGATTGGGAGTGAAGTTCATCAATACACAATTTCACGCACACGCATATACTGCGCATATATTATACTATATATACACATATATGTATATTTACACACACACATATATATATATACACATATACACATATATACATCCACACACACATATATATATATACACAACACGCATATGCATATATATATACATATACACACACATACATACACACACATATATATATATATATACATACACACACGCATATGCATATATATGCATATATATATATATATATGCGTGTGTGTGACATGTTTGTTTTCCCAAATCACATCCTGCTGAAAATGCTCCTATTTAAGGATGTAAGGCGCTCCATGACAGGGCCCGACCTTGGGCTAACACAGGATGATATCAATTTAACTTTGGATACTGTAGATTGTGCTATCATGTTCTGGAAAAAGTGGGGAAGTGAGGACATTGAGGCATGGTGAGCACAATTGATTGAGAATCAAAAAAGGACTACATAATAGTACGGAGGTCCGCGAACATTGAAGAAGGCACGAAAGCCCGCTTAGTTTTTGCTGTTCACCCGCAGGACATGGAAGAGAAGCAACGGAATATGTGCCACTTGTGGCTGCACATTTTTTGATCGTTGTACTCGTGATTTTCAGTCTGACAGCTTAGCTAATTTTGGTGGCAACACGGTGCGTAGTTGTTATGTGCTGTTATACTCCTGTGTTTTGCTTTGGAAGTACCTGGCTGGATTCATGTCTCAACATGTCGTGGCTGTTGGAATCATAGTGCGAATTTAATTCGCCAGTTTGTCGCCGCGTGCCCTTTCCGAAGAAACAAATTCATCTCAATCTCATTTCGAGCTCGTTCTGATGCTAGCATTTCTAGCATTTTCTAGCTAGATATAGCTAGATGCAAGCAATGTGAAAACCGAACCCCACGAAAATCCTTTGCAGCCAAATCTATCGGAATCTATCAGGCAGAAGCCACCGCCCTCAAAAATAGCCCAGCAAAACCTCGCCAAGGCTTCGAAGAAATCGCGCTGTTGCAGAAAGTCCGCCACGAGTGCGTCGCGCAGCTGGTGGACTTCGTTTGGGCATCAAAGGCGGATGAAAATTGTCCCCGTTCCGTTTCATTGTCCCTGGACATCCCTGGACCATGAAATCTTCTGGTGAAGTAGTGCGTTGTTGGATCTCTTTGACATCTTGCATGCCTCGAATGATTCGAATGTATTCCAATGTATTCATGATTATTCATGTGTAGATTGTGTAGGATATGCTCAGCTACTGGATTGTCCTGAAGTTCTATCCCGGTGGAGATGTACAAACCGAGATCGACACCTGCCGGGAGACGCGTGGTCGCAGTAGTCATTCAGAGACTTCAAGAGGGAGCTGGCAGGTTGCGAGAGATCGGGGAAACGCGCAAGGAAACACATTTGGTTTGTTTGAGTTTGTCGACACCTCTGCAGTAATCCTGGTATATGGATGTATATGGCAGCTTCACCTCAGAGTTTTGTTGTCATGGAATTGTATGGAGTTGTTTTCACCCTGGGCTTCGAATGCCCGGGTTTCAACTCACCTAAGCCATACAACGTATCTATATATACATATTTATAGAATCTATACATATCTCACCAATGATGTGAAAGGAAAGGTGGGTATATCTTCAAGTTGGCTAAGTTGGCTAGGTCCAAGTTGGCTGATGTTGGCTGTGTCCAGCGGTAAACTCGTGGACCCGGTGGAGCCGGTGGAGCCGGTGGAGCCAGGAATGACTTGGAGCTGCCCATGGGCAAAGTAAAGAACTGGGTGACACAACTCTGCATGGCCTTGAAGCATGTGCACAAGCTTCGAATCGTCCATCGTGATGTCAAGGGCAGCAACATGTTCATAACAGGAGCAGCTTGGCTGCGGATTCGATGACATGGAACTGCTGTCATGATTTGTCGCCATTTTTTTGTGAGTGCGGCGATGTAGTAATGGATTCTCAGTCTATTCCCATGGTTTGAGATTTCCAGGTTGTTTGAATTCCTGCTTTTCTTGTCTTGCATGATTGCAGACCTAAGAGCTGGATGCCATATTTTGACTATGTGAGATGCTACATGATGCTATGTATTTTGGGGGTGTTTCATTTTTGGATGCTTCTGGGTGATGCATGAGTGTCATATCGTTTCACTGACGAGGCTCGAAACATTGTTCTAGGCGACTTCGGGGTCAGCAAGCAGCTCTCGGAGTCACAACAAAAAGCCATGACTTCAGCTGCTTGGTGCAACTGAAGAGGTAGCAGCTGAGTAATCTTCTGGGGATATGTATGGATATGTATATATATATATAATTTAATATAATTTATATTTATTAATTATGATTATGTATTGATACAAGTGCAATTATACATAATTACATACTTATTTTTTTAAAACATTAAATTATATATGAGTTACGGCCAAAACGGTTGAAGTGTAGTATTGCTGAAGCACTTTTGTCAGAGATGTGCATGAAACCCTGTAAAGCGATAGGGACCCCTCCAGTGGCACAAAATATTGGAAAGCGACCGATAATAGTACAGTAACTGCTGAGATGTAAAGGATTTTGACAGGAGCTCATATCTATATTATGTATGTACATGCGTACTGGTATAGTATAATACAAGAACAATAAGCAATAAAAATCACAATCGGTACAATGTCATTACCTTCCTCGCATTCTTTGCTTGAAGGGCATTGAAGGGCTTCACAAGGTATGATGCACTTGAAACCATTTTGGGAAGGGTGATGCATATCAACGGGGCCCTGGTCAGATCGACCCGGGGCCACAGAAACCATTACCGTTCCAACCGTTCCAGTTTGGGGCCGTCCCTAGCGCCGAGCGCCTGTTTGAGGTGGGAAGTCCAATGTACATGGCGCCAGAATGGTGGGATGGCCGTGGCGGCACGGCCTACTCGGACATGTGGAGCGTGGGTGTTGTCTTGTACGAGTTGCTGGCGCTGTCCAGGGCTTGGCATAGAATATCTTAGCAGCTATTGCTTAGCATCTGTGCGGCGTTTCTGTCTCTTTCTTGTTTCTGATTGTCTTCTTCTTGGATGGTGGGCTTTCTGATATTTCTTGAGCTGAAGTTGGTTATCCTTCGCAGACAGCTGCCATGCGCAGCTCTGCTTTTCATATCTTTTCTGAGGCGCAGGCCTTTTGAAGCGCAGAATGCCTTGCGCCAAGGAACAGACGGTGAATTCAGCATCTTGCGTGATTCGTTGTGATTCCATAGATAATGGGATCTGATCTGACATGCTACGATATGATTTGATGTGTTATTGCATGACATGATATCAGCTATACACACGCTTGCCGCTATACCAACTTACAAATCACCTAGCTATGTCTAGCTACCTTGATTGAGGGATCGTCCAGTATCCAAGTAATCCTATCCTGCGATACCCGGAGTTTTCCGGGTTGTGTTTACTGGAGATATTGGAGGCAATAGATCACAAAGTGTGGACCAGAGAAGAAAATGAAGAAATTATAACCTGTCATGTTTACAATTACATATTTGATCCGCTCCCCCTAAAAATCCAATTTATAAACATCATCAACATCAACATTTATAAACATCCACCACATATACTTCTGAGCGCCTAGACTTTGGCCAGCCTTGAGGACCAGGTGCCGTCCTGAGGTCCTTTCCTTGGTGCACAAGATCACCACCGAGGATCCACCAGCACTGCCAACGGCGGATCGGCAGCTGTCCAGCTTGGCCCTGGAGCTCTTGAACAAGCGTCCGCGCCTCAGAAATCCACCTGGGGATATCACCAGGGGGTTATAAGTTGGGATGTAAAATAATTAAAATAATCATAAGGATCCGTAAGGATATAAATCAACCGAATATTGGTTATAGATAATTAACCCATAGGGATCTAAAATGGAGACGTAGGTTCGGTTGATATTGGGATTTGTATGGATTTGTAAAGGGGAATTATACCTATCATGATAGCAATCATCAAAACGTACTATCACCATCTCCAAATTTGCAAGCTCAATGATCGGGGATTTCTTTTTTGTGCTGAAGGATGCTTCATGGCCTGCTCCTGGTGCGCCTAAGGGCCTGAGCGAAGACCCACTGCTGCTCAAGCATTGGAGTCCAAAGGCTTAGAAGATGCTGAGAAGATTTTGCAGATCCTGAGCTAAAAATCCAAGTGGCCGGAGGTGGTTGGAGGTTCGAAATAGTTGGGGTAGCTGTAGATGATGTGTATAATTGCGATAGTTGCTTCAACTTTGAGAAAGTCCTTCGGGCAAGTCCGGAGACCTGTGGAAGGGAACCTGCAAGTAGAGTGAGAGTTGCTGTAAAACCAATAAAACCAATGATTCCATTGATATTTATATAATGATGCTTAAAAGAGGTTAGTACTTTGATCCTTTTCATCCATATATTCAAGGGAGGCTTTAATCATGAATGGGAACTGCAGTAGCATTTTCCTTTTCCTTTTTTGTTTCAACTCTCGGCCCGAATACTTTGCAATCTTGCCTTTGAGTCATGCCGGTTGGGATGGAGCTTTGAACTTATGAGTTTGCCCTAGGATCTACCGGGAAGCACTGGAAAAAAAATCCGATCGGCATCAAAGGAGGCAGGCTTGCCCCAATTTGATTTCAACAAATGCAGAAAAGAGGCATCAAACTCAAACACTGAGCACTGAGCAGCACCAAAATGGCACTGGTTACTTTGCATGGGGACTTTGGGCTTAGCAGTCTGGCCTTGGTTTGAGGCTTGCAAGAGAGGAGGATGTCGCAGCCGGCAGAAAACCTCGGCCTAGCAGGTCTAGCAGTATCAGCAGCGAATGTGAGAGCAGTGCAGGGCTTGGAGCTGGTGTCGATACAGCAAAATACATCAAAATACTATCCCGTTGTAATTATCTACTGCTGTATATTATGCTATATTCAGCCATATCCACTTATCATCACTTATAACATCTTAAAACCAGATATATGCAGCTGCAGCTTTCAATGTTCGATAAAGATGCAAATGAGGGGTGGGTCAATTTTGCTGCCCGGAGGGGCCCCGTATGTTTGACAGCACTGCTCAGCGTGTACACACTGCTAAGACGCATGATACGGCCCTTTTAAGAATTTTAGTTGTAAAAAGTAACATGTTGCAAATTGCTGATCATTGTTAGTACGTTCACACAGTTGGCTAGTCGACATTTGTCCCGCCTACCACTTTGATGGGTTGCCAGCTTAGGTGGAAATGCTGCTGGGTTGCGGGCTGTCAATCTTGTTGATATTGCTCGTAGGCTTGCTTGTGGCGAGTTGTTGATTTCTCTTCATCCACCAATCTGCCACAGAAAGCCACAAAGTCCGACAACCCTGAGTTTGTTGGGCTACCAGTTGACTGCAGAATGGTTTTTTCATGTTTTTTCCATGAATTGCCACTTTCTCCCTGGCAAGATATGGAATTTCAAGTCGCTCTATGGCTCAGAATCACAAGCATCGAAAGAGTATGCTAAATATCGATCCACCAGCGACACATCGGAATGCTCCACCGGGTTGAGGCAGGCGGCAGCATCTTCAGCGGTGGATGAGGAAGAAGGCAGCCACCGGATTCAGCTGTTTTTTTTTCTGCGGTACTATTTATCACTTCTATACTTCTCTTCTGAATGTGGCCATCTTTCTGAGTTGGAAGCCTTGGCGAGTGCACAAGTTTAATTATCTTTCAAAGATGCCTTATCAATGCTGTTCTAAAGTCCTGTTGGGTGACAGCGGACGTGGCCATCTCTGGTGCTGAGGCTTCTCAGAGGACGATGAGGAGCGTGGTGAGTCAATGTGAGTCAAGTTCAGTCACATCTCTGTCATTTCCATTTTCAGATTCTTAAGGCTCGGAGCTGAAGTTGCACGAAATGCTAGGACTCGTCATCAAGCTGGGGTTCGGATAGCGAAGAGGAAGAGGAGGAGCTCCGCTTTTTTCCCGCCCTTCCAGGGTTTGTGCATGATTTCCTTGCTTTAGTTCCATGCTGCATTCAGATTCAGATCTACTCAGATTTATCCGGTGCTTCTCAGATATGACTGCATCCTTGTACATAATCTTTCTTAGACAGTGGAAATTCATCCAACTTCAGCTTTCCAGATTGATTTTGCTGGTGCTTCCAGCTCAGGAGGCCCCACTTGCCACTGACTCGGACGCGTCGTCCCAGACTCATGTTGAAGTGATAGTGTTGAAGTGACCATGGAGGATGTGCAACATTTTTTTGAAAGAATTTTGCCATGACTTTCATCAGTGTGGATATGCGAGCTTGACTCTGAGGAAGGACTCTTGGAGTGGGGTGCCAGCAAGGGCCCTAGCAAGATGAGATTGACTGCGCGAATTTAATAGATTTAAAGGGGCTGGTGGAGCCGATCGAAATTGTTTAGCGCTGACGAACAGAAACTGTTTTCAAATATGCGTTGCCACACAATGAAGCGAAATAGGCATGTTTTTTAAATACATTACTGTATATAGATACAAATACATATAACTATACAATATATATATATACATATATATGTATAGTGTATGTATATATATATATATATCATCTATATATATATATGAAACACATACACACGCACACACACAGATATATATATATAATATTATACCCCCTCCGTTTATTTGACATAGCTATAGAGAACGGCCCATTTACAGATGTTTCATGATGATTTACCCCTTACAAATGGTGATTTTCCATAGCTACGCTAAAAAAACCAGAGGGTAATTAGTTTCTTTTTTTTCTCGCCTCGAACGGTGCAAGAGATTCAGCTCAGCTCCGCTCTGCTGTATTGCCATCAGGTGGAGTTTGAAGATGCGCAATCCCTTGCTGAGGTGCTGGCAGGAGCCACGTGTGGTACCAGAGGTCGCCATGCTAGAAAATGTTAAGAACCTGTGAAGAACAGAATCAGAAGTAGAAACCTACAAGTGAGAGCCCAAGTACAATGGAAGTACGGTGGATGTGCTGCAAACACTTTGATTTCGGACCCAGATCTGCCACATATGCCCATGTCTACTGCGAAATTGAACATGCCATTGCAGCCGCCTGCAAGCAGAACAATTAGCTACAAAGGTAGCCTGGCATTCATGCTATCAAGGTAGAAGTATTCAACGGCAACTCAGGATTGGTAAAGCCCCGTTTACTCATGGGCGGTGGGTTTCCTTTGTGTAGTACCCCCACCCATATTCCTGTATTAAGAAACTATGTAGGAATATTATTTAATATTACATAAAACAAGCAGCAAGAGACAGAACTGGACCCTTTGCAACACAATGAATCTATACATTGACGCTTGGGACTTTGTCACAAAGGCCTCTGGCCTCTCGAGGTAATGCTCGTGGTACTGCTCAGGATGTTGCGCCTGTTGCCCGTATCGTAGGCCGTCGCTCTATCGCCTTCTATTTTCCTCCTTTCCTCCAGTGCAATTTTCTGAAGTCTTTAATGTAGTGATTCTTTAGTGCTCGCTGATCTTAGACATAGTTAGATATTTTTCCTGATGCCGGTTTCGGGTTCTTATTTCCTCTCTTGAATCCGTCTCAATCTTTTCAGCCTGACCGGATATCATGCGTCTTAAAGGTGTTGTTCTCACTCCCAATTTATCGCCTGCTAATTTAACTTTTTAATTTATTTAAAACGATTTTCTCAACAGTCCTCGCCCAACACAACTTGGGGCATCTCCCTTTTTTAAGCTGTGCACGGAAGCTGCTGGGAGCCCAATGTGCTCTTGTGAAAAAAATATATAGGTCCTATAGGTCTTTACCAATCCCGAGTTGACATCAAGTCATTGACATGTTGAACGCCTGCGGAAGGAGCAAAGAAAAAGGCTCAGGCTGCCGCCTCGGGCAGCGGGCGTGAGATGTGGCCATGCCCTCCAAGTCCTGTAGCCTGAAGCCCCCTAACCAACACACAGACGTATATTATGTGTGTATATATATATGTATGTATACATAGTTATATATAACGGTAAAGAACAATCAATAAACCACCGTAATTGACATCTGAGCTCTTCGGATCAAATTTCAGTTGGCCTTTATATGCTTTTATATCTTAGTTTGATGATCTAGCTGGGCTGTTATGACATGTTATGTTGACAGTTTATGCATCTTTTCCTTGGAGGGGGTTATACGTTTGACATTGTGTATATTTGCTGGGGGTTGTAGCTCACAGGGTCTGGAAGATGAGCCTGGCCACTTCTAGCTTCTGCAGCAACTTTCACGAGGTTGGTACAGCTGCCCAGTTCGGCCCCCAGACTGCTGTGCCGGTCAACATCGCTGCCGGATATTGAACCTTGATGGGCCAAGAATCGTGAAGGAACTCCCAGGCATAGTCAGGCATCACTGTCACTTGGGGTGTTGCAGGCCGGCTCGAGAATGTTGGTGAAATGTCTGCAGTAAGTTGGTGGAATTGGAAACAGGCCAGTTTTTTTTTTTTGGTGCCGTCCTCTGCTGTGAAGGCTCAAAGCCATGGTTCCCTGGCTTGTTGCAAGCTGGCGACATCTGACCCAGGAACGCCGCTAGCCGCAGCCCTGGAGGGGAACCATATTCGCCATGGGGGTGATTGACGTGTCCGTGCTAAATCTGTCTGGGCGTTATTTTCACTTCCAGGCTGGGTGCGCACTCAGCAGAGCTCAGCAGTCAGCTGGAAACTGATGTTTACCAAGCTGACAGGTGAAGCCCGAACAATCAGCAGCCGACTTGAAATCCTTGGTGGCATCCAGCTGGAAGGTTTGTGTCTCAGTCATCCCCGGGTGCTACGAAGTGCCGCCACGGATTTGACGGGTTGGCTCAATGATGTGGATCGGAGCGCTGTTGCGTTTTACTGAGCAGAGTTTTTGCCGTCTCGTTCGCACAAGCATCTGAGTGCCAAGGTTCCCTACATGTGCTTGAAGAATCTCGGTAACCATGGGTGCATTTTTCATTATCTTTCCTTTCGGAGTGAATCAGCAACATTCAATGCGATTTCTTGATGTGACGTGATCTGATTTCCTCCCCCTAGTGGAAATGACCAGGATCTCCGTTGAGATGCGAGTGGTGGAGGACGATGAAATTGTGGCTTCACTTTGTGAATCCGGCCGGGAGCTGGAAGTTTCAGCACCTTTGGTTTGCAAATCGCGCAGTGCCCCGATCCCACCGAAAGCATGCCATTATATATGTATGTATCCACTCACACATTTCAATTCATTTATTCCTTCCCGTTTTTACTTCAAATGTCATGATGTGCCCGAGGCACTAGTTGTCAGCGAGAAACTTTATGATGCAATTAAGAATGGAAGGCTTGTAGTATCTTGGCTGGCAAGCAGCTAACGTCGTGTTGTGTAGCTACGACGAGGGTGCGCTAGCGCATGTTATATAGCTGCTATAGCTTGTAATGATGTGCAATGATGTTCGGGCGCACACTGCTCATCTTTGTTCTGCTTCCATATATGCCATATGTCGCATGCCACGCTTGATAAATGACGATCCATCCATGATCCATCCAAGGAGCGAGCAGCGGCTCTGACTGCTTTGCCACAGATTGCGCAGCCCGGTGATGGCCGCGCCTTGGGCAAGCCTTGATGGGGGATGATGGGGGGCTCATGAGCCTTGGAAGAGCTTCCGGACGGGCTGCATTCACTAAGAAATACTATAGACATCTATTGACACCTATTGACTTAACATAGAACTGCAATATATTAACTTGAAACCTACTGTCTTAGGGGTCATCCGAGCACCGGGGATGCTTTATGCTGTCCGCAGAACTTTTTTGTGACTCGAGAAGGGCGACCTCGACAGTCTGGAATTGTAGGGTATCTGCATCGCGCTGTTCGGCCATGGACGTGACCTTTGTCGCAACATCACCAACTTTGACGCAGGCATCATTGAGACACTTCTTGCCAGCAGTTGACAGGAGGATTTGTCTCAATATTTGGGACGATCAAATCCCATTGTCTATCATCATTATACCGTAGCATTATTAGAATTGTCATCGGAATGGGGATGTCCATGGATGTCCCCATTTTGAGAACAACCCAATTGCAACAGTTGTAGATTGCTGCAGGTCAACTTTCCACCCGACATCCAGTGTCCTGTTTTGAGGCCCTGAGTTCTAGATCGACCAGGCAAGCTTCATCTGCACCAAGTTATCAAAGCCACAAACAGCGATGGCATGGCAGCTTGGATGAATGAGGGGGGTAAAATGGCACAGAATGCTGAAAATATCGCAAATACCACGCAAACTCTGTTGTTTGTTTCTATGTGGTTTTGCCTAACTTGATACTTTCGCCAGTTTTCTTTCTTCTTGGCTTTGCAAAGCTTTACGGGCTTCTTGACTTCATGGTTTTGTTGGTGTTCACCGCAACCAGAGCTACAAGGACAAGGAAATCACAAACATGGCCTGCACCAAAACAAAGACTACAATATCAACAGTTGTTGGTGTGTTCCTCCAGCTACACCACCACCTACACCACCACCACCGCCACCACCGCCACCACCGCCACCACCGCTACCAACAGGAGCAACAGCAACAGCAATAGCAACCACAATAGCAACAATAACAACAATAGCAACAGTATTACTTATGTCCGTCGTGGATAGAGATGTGGCTTTGAACTTAGATACTGCATACCAGAGGAGAAATCCCAATAAACTACCTGTCCGAAGAATTTATTGTGCCGACGACACTGTTTTGATTTCCACCAATAGCGCGGCGACGAATAGATTGTTAGCTGAAGTTGAGGGAGTTTCAAAACAGTTTGGCCTACGTTTGAATAGGAACACATGTTGTTATATCATTTATATCTGTATGAACGGCAACGTGGTCAAGTTTGGAGACGGACAGAAATTGAACAGAGTAGAAAAAACGACCTACCTTGGACACCAAATCACGCAGGAAATTGACGTGAAACACGTGATACACCACAAAATCCACCAGACATTGAAAACGTGGTTCAGATTGGGCACCTTCTGGAAGACAACAGTTTGTTCTTCTAGATGGAAGCTGCAGTACACCTACACAAACGCAACAAAAGAAAGTGAATGCATTTCAATTGCGGGGCCTACGTAAAACCCTGGGTCTCAGCATAACTTTTGTCAACCATTCAAATACAGACGAAGATGTATTGCGAAAGGCAAATGAAGAGATCGGCCACACACCTGGGACACCTAGCAAAATAAAACTATTCTCGGATTTACTAAAAGATAGTTGAGCGAAGCTTGCTGTACATATTTTGCGATCGAACAACAGTGATCCCTTGAGGAGAGTTAGTTATTATGAACGTAATTCTGCGGTCAACTACAATGTTGGGAAAAGGAGAGTGGGGGGTCCCAGGCAACAGTGGCCATGGTATGGTAGGTCCCAGGCAACAGTGGCTATAGTATACTAGTAGATATGCTTGGGAAAAAATTGAAAGAGGAACGTTCGAAAACACTGTGGAACAAAATCACAAATTGTTGGAACTTGCAAGAAGCCATCAATTTTGAATATCGCCGTCGCATGCCCACGGTTTCACCCATGTGCCATGAGTCTGGCACGGAACCATGGCAGTCAAAAACAGCAACAATAGCAGCAACAACAACAACAACAACAAAACGACTTTACAACGACAACTGTAACTACAACCACAAAAACTACAGCAACTACAACAACTACAAGTGCAACAAAACTAACAAAACAAACAAGAACCCACAACTAACAGACAACAATAACCAACAACCAACAACAACTTGCAAATAGCATGCCAAATGGAAGATTCCAGCTCCAACATGTAACATGTTGCACGTAGCATGCGGGAAGGAAAGTTGTAACTAAAAAATGCTGCAAATAGCATGGAAAATGGAAGTTCCAGCTCCAAAATGTTGCAAATGTCTTGCAACATGGAAGGTTCCAGCTCCCAAATGCTGCAAATAGCATGGAAAATAGAAGTGCAGTATATGGAAGTTCCAGCTCCAAAATGTTGCAAATGGCTTGCAACATGGAAGGTTCCAGCTCCCAAATGCTGCAAATAGCATGGAAAATAGAAGTGCAGTATATGGAAGTTTCAGCTCCAAAATGTTGCAAATGGCTTGCAACATGGAAGATTCCAGCTCCCAAATGCTGCAAATAGCATGGAAAATAGAAGTATATGGAAGTTCCAGCTCCAAAATGTTGCAAATGGCTCCCAAATGCTGCAAATAGCATGGAAAATGGAAGTTTCAGCTCCAAAATGTTGCAAATGGCTTGCAGCATGGAAGATTCCAGCTCCCAAATGCTGCAAATAGCATGGAAAATGGAAGTTCCAGCTCCAAAATGTTGCAAATGGCTTGCAACATGGAAGGTTCCAGCTCCCAAATGCTGCAAAAAGCATGGAAAATAGAAGTATATGGAAGTTCCAGCTCCAAAATGTTGCAAATGGCTTGCAATATGGAGCGTTCCAGCTCCCAAATGCTGCAAATAGCATGGAAAATGGAAGTATATGGAAGTTCCAGCTCCTAAATGTTGCAAATGGCTTGCAACGTGGAAGGTTCCAGCTCCCAAATGCTGCAAATAGCATGGAAAATGGAAGTTCCAGCTCCAAAATGTTGCAAATGTGTTGCAATATGGAGCGTTCCAGCTCCCAAATGCTGCAAATAGCATGGAAAATAGAAGTATATGGAAGTTCCAGCTCCTAAATGTTGCAAATGGCTTGCAACATGGAAGGTTCCAGCTCCCAAATGCTGCAAATAGCATGGAAAATAGAAGTATATGGAAGTTCCAGCTCCAAAATGTTGCAAATGTCTTGCAACATGGAAGGTTCCAGCTCCCAAATGCTGCAAATAGCATGGAAAATGGAAGTTCCAGCTCCAAAATGTTGCAAATGGCTTGCAAGATGGAAGGTTCCAGCTCCCAAATGCTGCAAATAGCATGGAAAATGGAAGTATATGGAAGTTCCAGCTCCAAAATGTTGCAAATGGCTTGCAACATGGAAGATTCCAGCTCCCAAATGCTGCAAATATAGCATGGAAAATGGAAGTTCCAGCTCCAAAATGTTGCAAATGGAACGTGCCAGCTCCCAAATGCTGCAAATAGCATGGAACATAGGCACCGCCAGGAATCCACAAAAAAACGCTAAACTTAAAACACATCCCTAAACAATTTCCTACTTTTTTTTGCCTGCTGCGAGCACTTGAAAGGGGTTGGCTTGGCAACAAGGTGCAGTGGCCCTTGGAGTAGCAGCTGCCACTGCCAGAAGGCGGAGTAGAGCTTGGGCCCCTGTATGCATCATTGTACATTATCATTGTACATTATCTGGCATTCATCCATCAATGCATGCACACATACAGGCTATGTGTGACGGAAGATGTGCGGGCACACATTGCACACTTGCGTACAAATATAAATGTACCGGTTGGCAAAGCGTAGATTCGATATGACTGAATGGTTCCTATGGCAAGTTCGCTTTGACCTGTCCAATGCTTGTACCATGAAGAGCACACTTTCTATTTCAACCCCTTTGGAAACAAACAGTTGGGGCGCGTCTGGGCATTGCGCCGGTTTTTGAGACCGTTGAGACTTCCCCCGGCAAATTCTATGCCTCCGACATGTGCTCGCACCGAGGCCACGTGCAAAGCTGTAGCAGCGGCCTCGCGACCAGCCCTGGGAGACTTGATGGTGAAGCCAGTCGACAGCAAGGCTGGTAGAGTCTTCTAGCTTCCAGGGAATATATGAGATTTTGCGGATTTTGCCGCAGGCCCACGAACAAAATGGTGTAGAAGTGCTACAACAGATTTTATGGGATCAGATCACAAACGGATACAGAGAGAGGGATGCACTGGCTGTGTAGGGGAATGCGGCCCCGCGCAGGAACTCATTTCCAAGAGCCGGCCCGCGCACTGGGTGATTAGGACAGAGAAGACTGTGAGGGCAGTGGCCCCAATGTTCGTTGTGACAGAGAAAGACACCAGAAACCATTTACATACGCTGTATGAATTCATATAGCATGCTAATGCATTAAACAAAGATAAATAAAGCCCCTTCTATTTTCTTCCAGCTTTTTGGCCAATGCAGCTCTGGCAGCTCGGAGGACGACTGACGTTAAAGCCAACCTACGTTTCTTCACTCGCATCTTCGGCATGAAGGTCTTGAGGCATGAGGAGTTCGAAAAACCCTGTGCCATCACGTGCAACGGAGAGTTTGACACGCCTTGGTCAAAAACTATGATTGGATATGGCCCAGAGGATGAGAGCTTCTGTTTCTGAGCTTGCGCTTAACGCTTCATTCATCTTTCTCTCTGACTTTGCGGAAAATCATGTGCCAGCAGGTTTCCAACAAGGTCCCCACACGGTGTGCCCTCTGATGGCCAGGCGACCTAGAGAGCCAGATTTTCGATGATTTGAATTGTGGCTGCCTTGAGGTTTGGAGCTCACCTACAACTACGGAGTAGACAACTACGAGGTCGGCACTGGCCTGACACATGTGGCAGTGGCTGTGGAGAACCCTGAGGTGCGGGGGTAGAGTCCAACCGATGGTTCATCCTACAATCTAATCGCTACCGATCAGACCAATCACAATAAATCTCGATGGATCGAGATTGTAGGTGTATCTATCTA
>CAMXCT020000679.1:85421-105421 GCA_947184155.2 Cladocopium goreaui | reverse complement strand
CGCTGAAGCTTTGTTACATCACGAGGAGACTTGGTGTAAACAAGGCCTTGTTGCGTGGACATGATTGACTAGGAGGCCCGGCCTTTGCAGTATTACCAGCACAGCAATCCTGATTTTTTTTACCTCCTGTCCAACCATTTTGTCAACTATTAACGTTTAATCCCAAAGCAGGTTTGAGACTGTCAAGGCTGTCAACGGCTCCCAAGGAGCTGTGTTCAACAAAGTGAAAGCTCCCATGCAAAGTTCGCTTGTTCAGGAGCCTTGTGCGCCAGCGAGCACTGCGGATCCTATTCCGTCGAGCGATGTGGGCCATGTTCCTAAAGAACGCCATGCCTGCCGGATTTGCTTAGAAGGTCCACGCCTCACATGCATTCAAACAAGTTGAAAAAGAATAGAATCTTTTAGAATCTTTTGGAATTTCTGGAACGCCTCTTCGCGGGTGCTTCTTGCTTCGCGCAGGCGAACAACGGGAACTCCTAGATTGCTGTGCCTGCCGCGGCAGCGTTCGGTTTATTTGTGAGGAGTGTTTACTACTGCAATTTGAAACGCAACCAGAGAAGGCGGGAGAAGCCAAAGCAATCCGAGATCTTCACTGTTTAGAAGGCAATTTTTCATATTGATCATTTTATATCATTTTTGAATCAGTGCCAAAGTAGGACTCGATGTGAAAAGAATGGTGGAAGATTAAGGCATTACACAGACATTTCTATGATTTCTATGAATGTTTGCCCAGGTCTCAGGAAGGTTCAATTCGTTTAAGAGGATTTGTGAGCCTTGTGTTTCAACCTGTTTTGCTTCTAGGTTGTTGTCATACGATCCCGCATGTTTTGCATTTTCCCACCCTGGTGCTTGGTCCAGACTTTGGACTCCCTGGAACAGTCCAAAGTTCATCAGACAGCCTCACCCAGGCCCACCGCTGTGGGCTTTGCCTCCAAGCTTTCAGCGGGCGAGCACAACAACTGCTGACAGAACGCATGACTCAACACTTGGCAAAGCGGAAGGCGTGCCAGTCAAGAAGCTGACGCGATGTCACAAGAGATCACAGGTTGGACGCTACATCTGCAAATTGCAATAGTCGATCAGTTTTACTGAGGATTTTTTCCCCTTCTTTGCCGGATCTTTTGCGTCTGCATCATGTGTTACTAGATTGTAACGCACTTGAAGACTTAAGAGGTACACGGTGTAAAAAGGAATTCAGCTACAGCTACAATAGAAATTTCTGGACGTGAAGTAGCAAAATGATTTGCGCACATATATCTGCCAATGCACCCGTCACAGGAGGAGTCTCAAGACGTCCAAGATCTTGAGCTGCTGAAGCAACAGGCTGAGAAGATATTGTACGATTTTGAGAAGGACATATTGGAATACCTTGGAATCCGATGCGAGTCCACTTGGGCAGCTGCCGCAATGCAGTGATGCAACAACTATGCAGCTATGCTTTGTCACTTTGTTTCAGATAGGTCACCACGGCAACGGGTCTATGGCAACAGGGCATATTGCATGAAGCCGCCGCATTGTTCCAGGAGACCATTGAAGGCGCTGGCACATTCAAACGATCTCAATCACCTGATGAGAATCACGACTAGATGGACTGCAGATTGCAGCTGAGTGCAGCTGAGTGCAGCTGAGTGCAGCTGAGTGCAGCTGAGTGCAGACTGATTTTTTGCAGGCCTCAGACAGCACTGTGATGCCAAGGTGGGAGGCTTTTGCTGTGTGACAATTAGTTCAATGATTTTGAGTGACACAACAGTGACACACTGCTAGGGCCTGCGACACATCTGATTTGTTTGCTTCCAATTGGAAGCCTGCTTTGTCTACAATGGCTAATACACGGATACACACACACACACAAAATCATTGTTCCAAAGGCAACTTGACCAACGTTCATTCACTGATTGGAGCCATTCAACTCGTACCCAATTGGCAGTTGTACCTTGCCAGGGGCAGCTTTATTCTGCACAGTGCGGGTGCTTAGCTGCGACACTTTAACGTCTTCAACGTGAAGGGGAAATGAAGGAGGAGTTGGCCGCCTTGTCATTTCTTTGTGAAATCTCTGTCACGTTTAGTTGTATTTTTCTAGCTTGAACTTCTGCCAGTTCTGTGTGCTTGCTATGTTTGCTATATTTCAACACTTTGGATGAGGCACAACCTGAGCTTGGTGCTCGTGGCTTTGGGGCAGCCCAAAGAGGCACGCGAACAGCTGCGGACAGCCCGCCAGCTCAGAATGTAATTACCTTTGTGTACACGAAGGATCTGCCGGTGAGAAGCTTTCAAAAGCATTCACCCGACGTACTGGCCATAGAAAGCATTATATTATATTATGTATATATATATACACGCATATTGTGTACACATACACATTCAGCACACACATGCACATTTACATGTAATATGTATATATATATATTATACGCACAAAGTAATGTGTATATACATGCAGATACATGTACCTCCCTGAGAAAGTCAATGGTATGAGGTATACGCGGGAAAGGGGTGCCATACAACACACATAGATTTATGCATGTAAGCTTCGTGTCTTAGTTGGAGGCAGTTGGAGGCACGCAGAGTAAACTGACAATCCGAAAGCAAGAAGCCAAGAACCAAGATTGCACAGAACTCTTGGGGCTAATCTTGGGGCTAATTTTGGCGCTAATTTTGGGGCTAACCTTGGTTTGAGTATGTTGGTTTGAAGGGGAGCCGTATGGACATGAAAAGTATCAGCCACCAAGACACACGCCTTTGCATAAATTCTGTGCATTTAGCTTCACGATCATCAGGACGTGCAACATTTGTTTCATTCTTCAACGCAAGCTATGCCTGGTGACTGATGTGGAGGCAGCATATACATATGATGTATATATATATACATACATACATACCTACCTACCTACCTACATACCTACATACCTACATACATAAATAGATGCATACATACATACATACATACATACCTACATACATAAATAGATGCATACATACATACATACATACCTACATACCTACATACCTACATACCTACATACCTACATACCTACATACCTACATACCTACATACATAAATAGATGCATACATACATACATAAATAGATGCATACATACATACATACATACCTACATACCTACATACCTACATACCTACATACATACCTACATACATAAATAGATGCATACATACATACATACATACCTACATACCTACATACCTACATACCTACATACCTACATACCTACATACATACCTACATACCTACATACCTACATACCTACATACCTACATACCTACCTACCTACCTACATACCTACATACCTACCTACCTACCTACCTACCTACATACATACATACATACACATGTATACATACATACATACATACATACATACATCATACATACACATGTATACATACATACATACATACACATGTATACATACATACATACATACACATGTATACATACACATGTATACATACATACATACATACACATGTATACATACATACATACATACATACACATGTATACATACATACATACATACATACATACACATGTATACATGTATACATACATACATACATACATACATACACATGTATACATACATACATACATACATACATACACATGTATACATACATGCATACATACATACACATGTATACATACATACATACATACATATACATACATACATACATACATACACATGTATACATACATACATACATATACATACATACATACATACACATGTATACATACATACATACATACACATGTATACATACATACATACATACATACATACACATGTATACATACATACATACATACATACACATACATACATACATACACATGTATACATACATACATACATACATACACATGTATACATACACATGTATACATACATACATACATACATACATACACATGTATACATACATACATACACATGTATACATACATACATACATACATACACATGTATACATACATACATACACATGTATACATACATACATACATACACATGTATACATACATACATACATACATACATACACATGTATACATACATACATACATACACATGTATACATACATACATACACATGTATACATACATACATACATACATACACATGTATACATACATACATACATACATACATACATACATACACATGTATACATACATACATACATACATACATACACATGTATACATACATACATACATACATACATACACATGTATACACATGTATACATACATACATACATACCTACATACATAAATAGATACATACATACATCCATACATACCTACATACATACATACATACATAAATAGATGCATACATACATACATACCTACATACATACATACATACCTACATACATACATACATAAATAGATGCATACATACATACATACATACATACCTACCTACATACATACATACATACACATGTATACTTGTGCGCATGATGCTTTCGGTTTGTTTCTGAGATCCAGCGGCAGTGACTTGAGTCTAGCTTGGCTTAGGGTGTTGATGTTTTGAGGGTTGCTTTTGGAAGATCCATAAAATGATGCCTGGCTGTGAGGGAGACTGACCCTTGCTGAGTCGCAAATGGTTTGAAGTGAGCGTGTTGACACTGCAATTTCTGAACACGAGGCATAGTGCTTGAATTTAATTATTACTGTGTCATACCTACTAGATCCGAGTAGGATGGTGGTTTTGAAAACCTTGGATTGAAGGATCCTGAGAGTCCTGAGGCTCGGCGTGGGCTGGCTTTGCTGTATGGAGCCGAACATCCTTTGGTGCGCAGAGCAGTATAACTGTCGCAATTTTCCGACAGTTTTTGCTTCTTTTGTTTCTTTTGAAATTCGTCCATCTTCGTGCAAGTTCGCCACCACATGCTTTCTTACTCCTTTCTCTGCGATGCTCGACAATCATGCTGCCAGCCATTTGATGCATTCCCTCAGCAGCGAAAAAACAGTGCTCCTTTCTGCTTTCTGCTGACCTGAAGGTACTGCTTTCATCTTCTTTCTACTTCTACCGGATTCTCCTGGTACTTTTGATGCATTCTTTATCTTCCGGCCTGAGGTACTGAAGGCGGCACACAATGAAGCCATGGCTGCAAATGCTGCTGGCGACAGGGAGGAGGAACATTAAGTTGCATCGAGTGGCGTGGACTGGAGTCCAACTGATTTCTTGTTCGAGGAAGGATATTTCTTGTAGGATTCAGTAGACTTACTTGAATAGATTCACTCAATGTCAGATTGTGATTTTTTATAAAAACATTTTTCAGTTGCAGTTCCTTTTGTTCACTTCCAGGGGCGCACCCTCTACGAGGCTGCCGGCGCAGTGCTGCACTGACAGGACCCAGTCCCAATGGCAGAAAAGAAATGGAAATTCGAGAATGGCAATTACATCTGCCATATGTCAAACAGAAGCTTCCGAATGCGCGTGTCAATCTTGTGAATCTTGTCCATATGTATTGAGTCACATATTACATATATGTAGAATACAGTATATATATATGTTCATGCATCGAGCTTGGCAGGCTTTGGGTGTGCATGTATCATCTTTAAGTGAGCCAATGAATGCTATCATTTTTGGCTCAAGTTGGAGTTGAACCAAAATAGCATTCATTGCTTTATTTTCTAGGTCTGCAAAGGCGTGACCTTTCTAGACCTTGATCAGGGGTGACTTGGTGTGTAGCGAGGGGTGGCCTCGCATGCTGCGTAAGCTACCTGGGACTGATATCCCTGCTGCGACTGAGGCCAACATCCTCCACGCAGCGGCTTTCCTGGAGTTCAAGCAGCATGTGGAGAGGCTGGCACAGGAGGGCCTTGACTTGGCGGCATACACGTGCTGAACCAGTAAGTCTGAATTGTTCCCTCCTTTGGTCAAGATGCCTTGCTGCACGGGAGACTGTCAGCGTTGCGCAGCACACCTTGGAGGGTTCAAGTTTCCCTGGTTGGGGCTGTAGAGCAGGCGTGGTGTCATCATCCCTGATGTGCAGCCGGGGGACGCTTGGGATTTTTACTACAAGCATCAAGAGAAGCTGGGCCTTCTCCTTCTTGCGGCCTACAGCAGCCAGACCACTGCACCTGACCTCGTGCCTCGAGAGATGTACGGCCTACCCCTCCGCTGTGCAGCGGGTGGCGCTTGGACAGTTGGGCGGTGACTTCTCTCAACAGATTTTCCAGCTTGGCGGAAGCATTCTCCAGGAGGCTGTGCAGACCCTCTGCTTCGATGATGCCACAATCACAGACCTCAAGTCCTCCACAGGATCCGGTCAATGACCGTCAACCAACTATGCACTTTGATTGGATCCCCCTTTGCTGCTGACAAGAAACAAGTCATGCAGAGCAACATCGGGTTTTGGCAGCATCAGATGCTGCTGTCGAAGCTGACAACCCCGGATCTGGTGGTTTCCGCCTCATCTTTTTCCAGCCAGATGGGTCTCAAACTCATCTCAGTTTTGTTGCAACTAATTGCGCAGAGCTTCAAACCCTTTGGCAACCAGCAGAGACCCACATATGCCTTGACCGAACGGCCTGACCTTTTTCGAAATCGGCAAGGCCTCTGGTTCCTGGACAATGTGAATGCTGTGATGACCTTAGTGAGAGGGCGCTCTAGCAATTCCGGCCTAGCAAAGCTAGGTCACCTAATCCATCTTGCCCTCTTCGCATTGCGTTCCCACGGCTACTGGGAATACGTTCAGAGAAAGAGCAATTGGGCCGATGATATCAGTAGATTAGGTTTTGATGATCCGTGGAGGCGCTGCCATGGCTTTGGCTTTCATTCACCGTACCACCCCACAATCTTTTTCCATTTGCCCTTCATTGCAGTCATCCTCAACTTTGAATTCCTCTAGTGCTTTGGGTGTAGTAGTGCGTTGGGTGCTATCTGTAACAGCAGGTTCCAGCCTGGGGTGACCAGGCAGCTCTGACCAGGCGTTGAAACTGGTCTGGGGCCATGCGCATGTCACACAGTGAGCGATCGAAAGCAAACCTGAGGATAGCAGGTGAACCAGACAGACTGAAGGCAGAAGGTGGTAAAAAGATGTGAGTGCGGCGAGTGTAGTACGAGGAATCATGTTGTCACTTTGAGATGTATTCATGCATCGAGCTTGGCAGGCTTTGGGTGCGCACGTATCATCTTTAAGTGAGCCAATGAATGCTATCATTTTGGCGCAAGTTGGAGTTGAACCAAAATAGCATTCATTGCTTTTCTTTCCCGCCCGCCCAACCCTAAGAGCCGGCCTCTCCGCCTAGGAGAGGGCGCCTGCTGGGCAGGCGAGCGCATAGCCTCTTTCAGGGGATAATGACCAGGAAATTCTTCACCTTTCCTTTTACTAGGCGACGGGTGATACCTGTAAAAGCAGGTTCGAGCCTGGGGTGGCCAGGCAGCTCTGACCAGGCGTTGAAATTGGTCTGGGGCTACGCGCATGTCACACAGTGACCGATCCAAAGCAAACCTGAGGATAGCAGGTGAACCAGACAGACTGAAGGCTTATTGTTCACGTCCTGTAGAAGAGCGCCTGGCGGCAAACTAACACTACAAAGAAGAGAGAACAAAAACTCCAAGAAAACACCAGTCAGAAACCTCTAAACAATAAACTGGCACCTCAACTGCAAGAACAAATAAAAGGCATCAACAGCAAAATTCACACTCCACCCCCAGACGCTGATCACAGTTAGTTCAAAGTTCAAACTGCGACAACCGATCAACAAATGCTACCAGAGAAGGAAGGACGTTAAAATCAAAGATTGCAATCCGGCAGTAAATCTAAACAACAACAACAACAACACCAACACCACCACCACCACCAACACCAACACCAACACCAACACCAACACCACCAACACCAAACCAACACCAACACCAACACCAACACCAACAACAACAACAACAAAAACAACAACACCAACAACAACACCACCAACAACACCACCAACAACACCAACACCAACACCAACACCAACACCAACACCAACACCAACACCAACACCAACACCAACACCAACAACAGCAACAACAGCAACAACAACAACAACAACAACAACAACACCAACACAGTTTGACGAACTAGTCCAACTGATCTCTGGGCTCCCTTTCGCGCAATGCGGGCAACGAAATATGTAGCTGCTTTGCAGTGTGGGCCACACACACAAGTGTGGCCAAACATGCTCACACACAGTTGGGAGCAGATGCATTGCGGCTGCGGTCTCATAGATTTCACATGACCCTTAATGCAACAAATTCAGTGGCACAGATCAAGGTACCAAAGACTAAAACCAAACAAACTTAGAGCAATCCTCACAATCGATGGCACCAGAGCAGGAATGGAAACCAACATGTAAAGCAAGCGCCCAAAAATCACATAGGCACCTGAACCCTAAGCAAGGTGGGAGCATAAAACCCAAGCCGAAGGGTGACCAGGCGACACAACCTCGACCCCTGACATGAACAGGATTCATCAGTTGTTCTCTTCGTTGGTTGGTTTCCAATAAAGCTACATCAACAAGTTGAAGTCTGCTTATTGTTCACGTCCTGTAGAAGAGCCCCAGGCGGCAAACTAACACTACAAAGAAGAGACAACAAAAACTCCAAGAAAACACCAGTCAGAAACCTCTAAACAGAAAACTAGCACCTCAACTGCAAGAACAAATAAAAGGCATCAACAGCAAAATTCACACTCCACCCCCAGACGCTGATCACAGTTAGTTCAAAGTTCAAAGTGCGACAACCGATCAACAAATGCTAGCAGAGAAGGAAGGACATTAAAATCAAAGATTGCAACCCGGCAGTAAACCTAAAGAACAGCTACAACAACACAGTTTGACAAACTAGTCCAACTGATCTCTGGGCTCCCTTTCGTGCAGTCCTTTCTTTTTGCAGCCAAGAGCTGATAGATCGGGGCAACGAAATGTGTAGCTGCTTTGCAGCAACATCGACAGCTGCACCAGAGCTGACATTCAGTGCAGGGGACCAATCCAAACCCCCAATACATCAACCAACAACCCTGGCACAGACGAGGATGTCGCTGCAATCAACTTTCACTCGCTTGGCCCCTATGCTTTCACAGAGCTCAAATCAGAATCTTGAAGGCCCATCGCTTATGTTTGAATGAGAAGGCACACGACAAAAGTAGGCCGCTGCATCGAGCTCAGCTTCAAATGCCAAAGCCAGATTGACCATGTCCATAGCATGCTGCGATTGAGCACCAGCAGTCACCCAACTGTGCCTGGCAGCATCATTATCGATGAAGACTAAGATTAAGGCATCGCGCAGCAAATCAGCCCACGCGCGTAATGCAACGACGTAAGGCAAGATTTCTGCTTCAAAGATCAACTGTTTGGCACCCTTCTGTTTCCACATTTTAACCTTGGCAGGTGCTTCTTCTCCAAAGCAAGCAATGGGCCCCGGCTCTTTACCAACCAGGACACCATGGAACATACCAGTGCAAGTAAGCTTTCTTTTTGGCAATGCTGATTCTTGTGGGGCGGCCATGTAGCATATGATCATGCAACCATGCTAAAGCAGTAATCAGTTCCCCCGATACAACCTCCGAAGTAGATGAATCCGCATGCGTCCCAAGCAGGTGCAATGTCTTCTTAGCAAAACGGCCGAAAATGTGGGCATGTGCAAAATTCAAACGCGACCGCAGAGAGGATGCGGCTTTGGCAGAAAGGCGCTTGGAGGCGATGACTCCAGCAATGGTAGCAGACAACTTCTTTTTCCTGGAGGGCATATTTGAAATCTCTAGGATGCCGTCACTGGCTCGGCTAAGGTCGAACACCACCCCCAAAGCACTGAAAACGCGGCTGAACGGTTTGTTCTTGGCATCCTCAAGGGCTAATTTCTAACCTAAAAGCTGAAAGAAAAGCCGCGCGGCCCGGTCTGTTCCTCGGCGCAATCTTCTGGGGCAATGATGATGAAATCATTGAAAAAGGATGTCCAAGCGAAATGCAGCAAGGTGGCGCTGCAAGCTTTCAAGGCTTCAGCACAACGCAAAAAATTAGTGACGGCGGCTGTAGCCCTGAAAGGCATCGCATGCAGCTGAAACAAAGCAGGCTCAGTCATGTAAGGAGATGAGACGCAAATCCACGCAGCGTGCAAATGCTCCGAGCAAATTCCAAGTTGTCGGCATGCCGATTTTAAATCATAGGTCTTTCCAACTAAAGTTCTTCCGCTGCCGTGGAAAGCTCTCATCCACTCTTGAATCATAGTTGCTGCTGCATCTACGGACTCAACACGGACCTTCTCCTTTACACCTGTGCATGCGTTGATTTGGCTAGCAGACAGATCATCAATGGCACGAACTCTGTTCTTCTGCTGTGCACCAAAACGACGCGAAATCACCACAGGCTTGTCTGTCATGGACTGAGCTTCTTCCAGGGAGAACGGTCCGATAGCCCAGCCTTTTTCAACGTCCATCAGAGTGGCATCCCAAACGGCTGCATCGATGTATGCGTGTCTAGAACGCTTGCAAGAGCCTAGAATCCACTGGTTTTGCTTCGGGGCAACACGGAGCAGTTCATCTGGGTGCAATGCTGGGGGGCACCACTGCTCAGCAAAAATGCTTGATGTTTGCAGCCTGCCAAACAAGGGGAACCCTTTTTCCAAGTGTGCGCAGAGTAACTTATCTGGATGGCCACTTTCACGCAACAATGCGTCAAGCAACAAGATCCGCTTTCCTTTCATCACTTTGCCTAGGTGTGGTGGCGTGTTCGCGTGCAAGCTTGCTTCTTGCTCGTTTAACCAACAAATGATGGATAATGTTCGACTGAAAAAGCTCTTCCGACACTTCAACAACTCAAGCGGCGATAGCTCACAAGGTTTCTGAATTGCGACGGCGACAGCAAGGTTGATAACGTCAGAACGCTCTACAGGGTGAACTAATTTGCAAGCTTCGGTTAAGACATCAAGCGGATCTCTTGGAATACCAAGAATCACTTTATTGGTAGCAGAGTCCGTGCGCAACGCGCGTCCCGCTCGGAAAGGCAACATGCTTCGGCACCAAGACCGCAGTGTGGGCCACACACACACAAGTGTGGCCAAACACGCTCACACACAGCTGGGAGCAGATGCTCTGCGGCTGCCGTGTCATAGATTTCACATGACCCTTAATGCAACAAATTCAGTGGCACAGATCAAGGTACCAAAGACTAAAACCAAACAAACTTAGAGCAATCCTCACAATCGATGGCACCAGAACAGGAATGAAAACCAACATGTAAAGCAAGCGCCCAAAAATCACATAGGCACCTGAACCCCCAACAAGGTGGGAACATAAAACCCAAACCGAAGGGTGACCAGGCGACGCAGCCTCGACCCCTGACATGAACAGGATTCATCAGTTGTTCTCTTCGTTGGTCGGTTTCCAATAAAGCTACATCAACAAGTTGAAGTCTGCAGAAGGTGGTAAAAAGATGTGAGTGCGGCGAGAGTAGTACGAGGAATCATGTTGTCACTTTGAGATGTATATATATATATAATATATATATAATGTATGTGTATGTGTACGCAGCTATAGATCCTAGATCTTGGATATATATTTATATTTAGTTATAATTAGTTATATATATAATTACAATATACGTATATGCATGCATTTTTGTACATGTATATGTGTGTATATAGGCTTGTATATTTCTACATGTGTACATGTGTACGTATGCGTATCTTGTACTTGCATGTACAAGTTAATGTATGCATGTAATATACACTCGCATAAGTGTGTGCGTGTAAGAGTGCGTTTTTCTAAAGTCATGAAATGAAGCGTTGCGATAGAGATGTAGCGCAACGTAAATCCAACAAAATACGGCTGAAAGAAACACAGTAATACTCCGCAATGCGCACACTATACCTCCTTCTTTAGTGTAAATACGTACAGAGGAATTCGATAGCAGCAACGCCAAGTTTGAGTCACGCTCGTTTTCTTTGCAGACAGCAACCAACGCTGTTCCTAAGATTAAGAGTCACAGCACTGTCTGGGGGTTCAGAACCCCTGTGTGAGATACTATTGCAGACAGATGCTGTTTCCATATTTTCGTTGCTTGCTCTGACTTTTTGGGCGTAACCAGACCTGTTCTTGCCGTGACAGGTCACTTTTGAAGCCCGTCAGAGAGTTCTTGGCTGTGAACATGTTGATACCCTGAAAACCCGTTGCAACTTGGGCCTCGCCCTACGCAATGCCGGCAGGCGTGACAGTGAAATTGCATTCCACAGGAAAGTTGTGTGTCCTGTATCTGATTCATGTTTCCACACTGCATGTTCGCATTTTTTCGCATCATGTTTGGCCCTCTGCTGCTTCAATGCTCCAGGCCTGCAGAAGCTGAGGCAGAACTCCGTGCCACATGGCAAGCGTTGCAGCGGGTAATGGGCCCGAGACATCCCCTTGCTCTCACCATCATGCAGATCCTCGGAGAAAATCGAAATTTGAACGATTTTCGACGGGTTTCCAGTCGTTTGATTCAGAACTCAGAGCTGTCCTTGTTGCTTTTGCAATCGTACCTGCATCCCTACCTGTAGCTCCCTTGCCCAACTGTGCCACTGTGCCCAAATGCCATGCTTCCTTGACGGAGATCGATGGTTGAATGGTCCCCAGCTCAAACAAGGGTGACCTTCATGACAAACGTGAACCAGTTGCACATGCCACGGCAACAAACAGCTTGTCCACTTATGTTGTGCAAGATTGCGTGATGAAGTATATCATCGATCATTGCTGGCATTCTAGTTTCGCATCAAGGGCCCGGGGCATTTCAACAGTTCTGGGAAATCGATGTGGGAAGGAAAATTGCCCTCCTTGGATCTCAGTCTAGAAATCCAAACCTCTACGCAAGATCTCGGTTTTAGCCTCGAACACATGGCCACTGCACAGCCCAGGAATCTTAGCCTGGCTTTGGCAAGCCGTGCCAAGTCAACCGGCCAATCAAAGTCTTCATGCCTGGCAGCCTTGCAAGCTGCAGTTCTTCTTGCGCAGGAGGCAGTGCAGGCGTCGACATTTTCCGTTTTTCTATGTAATGCAGTTCTGATTTGTTTCACACTGCTGAACTGTTTCTATTCTTCTTGCGTACTTTTCATTGATTTTGCACAGTGTATATTCATTCGCATCTCTACGCAACGAAGACCCCATTGGAGCATTGGATGCAGGGACTATGTTAAGCCTAGGTTGTCCGCTGGAGGGTCTTGAAAAGGTGTGGCAGTCTATAGAGGTCACCATTGATGCAGGAATTCGCTATAGGTGCACAGGTCATAGCACATCCATGGCCAAAAGGTGTGAAACCACTGAACCATGCATATTGTGGACCCAGGGAATGCCCCTGACCTTGCAGACGTCACGAGGCAGTGGTAGGAGCAGAAGTCAGGTAGCGCTAGCCTCTTCCTGGCAATTCCACTGCTGACAGAGATGCGGCGTAGCTGCCCAAGTCAGAGAGACAATGTCTGTGAACAAGCAAAAAGTGCAGGGTGAAACGTGTCCGTCCGCAACGACATGGAAGCATCAGTGGGTGCGCCAGTGTGCGACGTGCTTGCCAAACTGGTGGATACCAGCAGCAAGTGAGCGAGAGTCTCCATGTGTGCAATCTTTGTTGCTCCGCGGACCCAAGAGACCGTTTTTAATCGTTCCTTCATGAATGTGTTTTAGACATACAGACTTCAATTACCCAGGTCTGGCGTTTCGTATTGAGCGTGCGGGATATTAATCCTCTATTGACTTTATTGACGTCAATACATGTTGAGCCACTTGAGAGGCAAGTTAGGTTAAACATGTTGTCAAACAAACATTTAGTTACGCAGACAGGCCTCAGATGCTTACAAAAGGTTTTGCCTATCCGATGTCGAGCATATGCTTGGCAACAATTGGCAACAGAGTTTGTCGCGCCGTTGGGCTCTCTATCGGGCCTTGTCTTGCCGCTTCAAACGACGTGCAAAATCACAAGATTAACACGAAAGGCTCCGGCCAGGAAACGCTATAGTACTGGTAGGAACCTTCGGCGCTGATTCTTTTTTTGACCCATCATCCTAGAGGATGCTTGGCCTCTTAGCTCTCATCAGCCTAGCTACGTCTGGAAGCATGAAAACCCACACCATCCCACACCATACAATTTACACTCTACTATATATGATAATTATATAATTTGTGTATCGACTCTTACATATGATATGTAATTCTATGTATATGTTTTAAAATCGGACTTGCAGGCCCTCATTCACTGAGTCTTCCCATGAGAAGAACAAACAGGAGAAAACTGCAATCAAACAGGATGTTTCCTTGTGCCAAAACTTCCTCCTTTCAGGGCAAGCAGCGAATGCTGGGCTTTGAGCACTTTGAATCGTTGGAAGCATTGAGAGACTTTGGTGCCCTTCAAGCTGAGCTCGGGCGCAATGCGGAGGCAAGAGAACAAGAAATCAGAGAGAGAGAGAGAGAGAGAACAGCTTCGAAAAAAAGGCAGTCGGAGACTTGGAAACGTCAAATTTAGACTGTCTAAATTATCTAAACACAGCGCCTGGATGCGTCTCGGTTGTCTGGTTTCACCCCAAGTCATTGTTGACTTCTCGAGAGCCTTTAATTTCGTTTGCGCCCTGCTTGACTTTCCTGACAGGCACACCGCGTTTGGCGCCAAACACTTGCAGGTCTCCAACGCTCCTTGGGTGTGGAAGCTTAAAAACTCAACGATTCTTCGAGCACAAGGAATCATGTTGCAGTTTCGAACGATGTCAAATCTGGAATCTCAAAGATGCAAGCAAAACCTGACACCTGGATTCTGGAAGCACCTGAAGCACCTGCGACAGAAGTCTCAGTGAGTGAGCGAGCGACCGAGTGAGCGAGTGAGGGTTTGCCTGCGTATGTGCGCAGGTGCAAGTGAGTGAGTGATTGGCTGTCTGGTGGAGTGGTGGTTTGAGCAGTTAATCAAGATAATCTTGCATTGGTTGATGGATTGATTGATTTATGGTTGATTGGTCGATCGTTTTTTTGTTTATATATTTGTTTGTTTATTAAGTTTATGTATTTATTGATTCATTATTCAATAGTGATTGGAGAGTTGTGTGTTGGGTGCATGACCGAGTTATCGAAGTCTTTCTTGCTAGCGGTTGAGCGTGACACAAAAACACCATGACGGATTCAAGCGCATGAGACAGCACCAAAAGCAAATTTCTGCATGATATGATGCTCTGCTAGTGTACTACAACATTGGGTCCAAGAACGCGTGTTGAAGACACTCGAAAGGTCCTAGACAAGACCCGGCGCAGCCATTCCAGTGTGATTTGGAGCCCAGATCGTTGTAGACAAATTCATTCCCAAGACTACGAAGACCCTTGGAGCAGCCATTCTGACGTACTTTGCAACCCTGGATCGTGACACGTAGTCCAGAAATGTCCGACACGTTTATCTATGAGTTACGAATTCATTAGTGAATGATTTCATTGGCCAATCAGCTCTTGAAGCAGTGAGCAATTGATTGACATTGCATTGTAACTTGTATATAAGTAGGCTAAGTATGGCTAAGTGGGTTTGCGGAGAATACATCTACGTTTCATAGGCTTAAAAACCAACTTGCCTATCTGATAATCTTAAAGGTTCCACCTTAATTTGTTTGTAACTTAGACAGTGTGTAAGCTTGGCTTGGTAAGGAGAGTCCATTTGCAACATCCAAGACTTGCGCAGAGTCATCCCCGAGGTTTCCAACATCCAACGACCTTGGCAGTGTTGCAACAACTCAGGTGCCCTGTGTGCATTAGCTCACGTAGGGGATTCTACGGTTAGTGCACATATTAACTGGTCATCTACTCCGGTGCAGGTCAGGATGTGTCTTGAATCCTTGTTTCAGTTGAAGACAGTCACATCATGCGACACGCCCTTCAAGGTCGGAGCTGCCCCCGGATGAAGCATGGGCGCTTGAACAGGATCACAGGCGGGCATAGACTAGGGCCTTGGGAGAACTTGGGAGCGGATCTCAGATTGAAATGGAGAGTCAGATCCCCAACGTGATATCATCGCAAGAGATTCCGTCCTCGGAGAATAGTTTGCTCCAAGCTTTGAAAATTGAAATGTTGAAATGAACTGAAGATGATTGAAGTTACACTGCCTCCAGGGCCGGTTGCATAGTCTCAGCGCTGCCATGGCCCCCGTGCCCACTTGTATGCGGACGCCTGACCATGGTGGTACATCTTGTGGCCGTTGCCCCAGGCCCTGCTGTCCAAGTTCTGCTGGCGGAATTGAGGATCTTATCTTTAGCAAAAGTCACAGTTCACGATTTGAAACGACTTGAACTGTCAGACATGATCTTCGTCAATTCATTCAATTCCTTTGATCTTGGAATGAGCATACTATGCTTTTGCCCAACGATCAGTACAGCACTTGGTTGAAGCACTTTTTGACTGCGAGATCATCGTGGCTGCGGTTTGGGTAGTCGACTCCTTCAGCATTTCAAGAAGGTGGCGCAAGAAGCACACTTGGAGGTGTGGCATGACAGCCCTACCGATGTTTTGTCTTACCTTCGGGTGCAGTCTATATGTGTCTTCAACTTATTTGCGAAGTTAAAACATTTTCTATCCTCATATATAAATGCTGCAGAGACCCGTTGCCCTTTGAAACCGACAATGGTCAGGTGAAACTTCCTGATGAGGCCAGCCTGCATTTTCTTGAAGCAGAGGTGCTGAATATACATCCTAGCCAGCCTGTTCACCTTCAATGCAGTGTTTGAGTGCAATCAGATGCGTGTTCAGCCCGATTGTTTCACAAAAAGATTCATGCTGGCAGAGTATCGTCGTAGCTTTGATACATTTAGCATGGCAACTTCTGCGCATTGCTGTATTGCTGTGACGCTGCCAAACGTTGCACAATGGCAGGATGCTGAAGATAGTGACCTCTGGCTTGGCCAGGACAAAAGATGTAGCTTTAAACCTGCAGCTCTCGTTTTTGGCAAAGATGCCTCTTGTATATCTCTTGCATGAACCGCAATGAGCTTGATAGTCACTGAACGCATTGTCACAGCAAAAAACAGCTGAATCGGGAGCCTTTGGCTTTTCAAATCAGCTCCAGCAAAGAAACTTTGGATTTTTGGGCTCAGAAATAGGCCAAGCCACATAGCGTCCAGCCCATCTCAGTATCTCCTTGCCTGTGCAGGCCGCTAGCGGAGTCGTGGCTTTTCTTTTGTTCGGACCGTCTTTGGATAGTACTCTACAAACTCGACCAACTGCACTTGACTTCCTTCATCGATGTGAAGTTATCTGAGCGCCACCCCACAAAAATCGTGAAATCTTGAGCTTGAGGATCCTCTAGGCATGTTTTATATGTTTTAATGTCCACAGAAACCAGCACAAGTGGACGTATTTGTGGTATGTTGTGCGCTGACCGTCTGACCATCTGAAAGTAGGACACTCTGACCTTGTTCCTTTGATACAATCTGTTTGGATTCCTCGTTTGGCCATGTGCAGGTCATGGCTTTGCTTCGCCAGGCAGTGCGATCAGTGGCTCAGGTTGGGTCGCGGTGATTAAATGGAGAGCGGTTAACTAAGCGACAGTCATTAGACAGTCACCAGGCAAGTAATGACAAAATTGGAGTCCTGAGAAACAGTCTCCCTCAGCTGAGTACAAGGGGCAGCACTGGAAAGCGTTGGGACACTTTCCCGAATGTGCGTCACAGCGTTTTAACAGGTCTTAACAAGTTCCAACATCAAAAGGACAGAATCAGCAGATATGAATGGCATAGCCAATCAAAGCACTCTGCGACTTCAAGGGGCTCCCTGATCCAGATCCCTCCGCTCACAGCATCCAGGTCTCAGCAGTGCGTGCCACAGCACCAGGCAATGTGGGACATGTTCGTTAGTTTAAGCATAAAGAGGTCAAAGACTGTCTGCACACCTTGGATCGCAGGACTATTTCAAGACAGATTTACTTCTGAAGCTGCAGATACAACAGAAACGGTTGGCACGGGAAATTTCAAGCAACAGATAAATGCACGTAGAGATGTTTCATTAAAACATATTAAAACCAAATTGTGAATTATTGTTGAAATCTATCGCCCTGTTTTTAGGTGCTGCCATTCTCTGCCGTGCTGTTCCATCTGTGGATGCTGACCCCTCAGAATGTTCATATCATGCGCTGGATACAAATGAGATTTGAGCCATTTTGAAACACTTTGAACAGCATGTCCCCCAGGAGCAACCATTTCTTCACTGTCATACACCTGGATAGATGGAATTTTGCACAGTCTTCTCATTCCAACAAAGGTGTCTTTGAGCAGCTCAACTGTGGCCCCTTTGGCTTCAGTGGGTCTCGGTCTGAACCTTAGCCCCGTGGTTCAAGAAGGTCCTTTGCCCATCAACTCTCTTGAGAGGGTCGATCAATCTTCACAAAAGCTAGCGGTAGCTAGCTGGAGTTACTCTTGCTTCAGCAAGGGGAGGGGCAGGTCTGAGTCCAACACAGTGATTTTTCACTCGAAATCATTTTGAAGAGACTGCAGTCTCGGAAGCAGATGGTCGCGGGCTCAAATCCTGCCAGGGCCGTCCCTCTGTAACTCTCTAGCTCAGGATTTGTAACGGTTTGTATATTTGAGCCCCGCCAAAAATTCTACTTTCCGATGGGGCCCAAACTTTATAGAGTAACCATCTTCTTTGGCTCAGATGTTTTACGATTCAAAGCCGAAGAGTACATGTTGTCCGGATGGAACTCTTGCGCAATAAGCTGCAAGAGCGCATGACATTGCAAACTTGCTGGAGCTTCGAACAATCTGGCCGTGGGCTCAATAGAATTCTTTGTGACTCAGATCAACAGCTGAGGATTTGAGCCCGGTCAAAAATCATGATTTTGTATATAGGGCCCAAACTTTTTAGAGTACTAACATTTTTTAGTTCAAATGTTTTGCGACTCCAAGCGGAAGATTACAAGGTGTTCGGATGGAACTCTTGCGCAATATGTTTCACCAGCGCATGACATTGCAAGCTAGCCAGAGCTTCTAACAATCTGGCAGGGGGCTTGATAGAGTTCTTTGTGACTCAGATCAACAGCTGAGGATTTGAGCCCAAGCAAAAAATATGATTTTGTATATAGGGCCCAAACTTTATAGAGTAACCATCTTCTTTAGTTCAGATGTTTTCCGGCTCAAAGCCGAAGATTACATGTTGTTCGGCTGGAACTCTTGCGCCCTACGCTTCACCACCGCATGATATTACAAGCTTGCTGAAGCTTCGAACAATTTGGCCGTGGGCTCAATAGAATTCTTTGTGACTCAGATCAACAGCTGAGGATTTGAGCCCCATCATAAAGTATGATTTTGTATATAGGGCCCAAACTTTTTAGAGTACTAACATTTTTTAGTTCAAATGTTTTGCGACTCCAAGCGGAAGATTACAAGGTGTTCGGATGGAACTCTTGCGCAATATGTTTCACCAGCGCATGACATTGCAAGCTAGCCAGAGCTTCTAACAATCTGGCAGGGGGCTTGATAGAGTTCTTTGTGACTCAGATCAACAGCTGAGGATTTGAGCCCAAGCAAAAAATATGATTTTGTATATAGGGCCCAAACTTTATAGAGTAACCATCTTCTTTAGTTCAGATGTTTTCCGGCTCAAAGCCGAAGATTACATGTTGTTCGGCTGGAACTCTTGCGCCCTACGCTTCACCACCGCATGATATTACAAGCTTGCTGAAGCTTCGAACAATTTGGCCGTGGGCTCAATAGAATTCTTTGTGACTCAGATCAACAGCTGAGGATTTGAGCCCCATCATAAAGTATGATTTTGTATATAGGGCCCAAACTTTTTAGAGTACTAACATTTTTTAGTTCAAATGTTTTGCGACTCCAAGCGGAAGATTACAAGGTGTTCGGATGGAAGTCTTGCGCAATATGTTTTACCAGCGCATGACATTGCAAGCTAGCCAGAGCTTCTAACAATCTGGCAGGGGGCTTGATAGAGTTCTTTGTGACTCAAGCCAACACTGTGCAGATTTGAGCCCCATCAGAAA
>CAMXCT020000679.1:62500-84943 GCA_947184155.2 Cladocopium goreaui | reverse complement strand
CTATCTTATCTATCTTATCTATCTAATCTATCTTATCTATCTTATCTATCTAATCTATCTAATCTATCTAATCTATCTAATCTATCTAATCTATCTAATCTATCTAATCTATCTAATCTATCTTATCTGCCTTACCTACCTTATCTATCTTATTTATCTTATCTATCTATCTATCTATCTACCTACCTACCTACCTAATCAATCAATCAATCAATCAATCTATCTATCTATCTATCTATCTACCTACCTATCTATCTATCTATCTATCTTTTCTATCTATCTATCTACCTTATCTTATCTTATCTTATCTTATCTTATCTTATCTATCTTATCTATCTTATCTATCTATCTATCTATCTATCTATCTATCTATCTATCTATCTTTTCTATCTATCTATCTATCTACCTTTCTATCTAGCTATCTATCTATCAATCAATCTATCTATCTATCTATCTGTCTATCTGTCGATCTATCTATCGATCGATCTATCTATCTATCTATCTTTTCTATCTATCTATCTACCTTATCTTATCTGATCTTATCTTATCTTATCTATCTTATCTATCTTATCTATCTTATCTATCTATCTATCTATCTATCTACCTTATCTATCTTATCTACCTAATCTACTAACCTATCTAATCTATCCAATCTATCTAATCTATCTAATCTATCTAATCTATCTAATCTATCTAATCTATCTAACCTATCAATCTATCTATCTATCTAATCTATCTAATCTATCTAATCTATCTAATCTATCTAATCTATCTAATCTATCTAATCTATCTAATCTATCTTATCTATCTTATCTATCTACCTATCTAGCTTATTTTATCTTTATCGTATCTTATCTTATGTGATCTTACCTTGTCTCATCTTATCAAGTCTGAATCTATCTATCTGTTTCTCTCTGTACCTATTCACACGGCGACCTCTCTGCTTGTCTAACTATCTACCTACCGACCTACCTACCAGCCTAGAAAGTCATTCTAAATGTATGGGAAATGTGCAGACTTTGTCTCTCATCGTTAAAAATCATCTTTCCAAAATACGAGATCATTGTAGACACGCACACACACACTCTCACTCTCACTCTCACTCTCACTCTCACTCTCACTCTCACTCTCACTCACACTCACACTCACACTCACACTCACACTCACACTCACTCACACTCACTCTCACACTCACACTCACACTCACTCACACCATACCAAAGAACGCACACCATCCATGCATGCAAACCATCGGAGTCGAACCCAGCTTCCGTTCCACACGTTTGTAAGGTTGGAGATAACACACCCTTCACTCCACACTCCGCACTCTATACACGACACTCCCCACTTTACACTCCACACTTTACACTCTACACTTTACATTCCACACTCCACACTTTACACTCCTCTCTCCACACTTTACACTCCACACTCCACACTCTACACCTTACCCACTGCACACTCCACACTTTACACTCCACATTCCTTACTTTACACCTCACGCTCCACACTCCACAACACTACACTTTACACACTCCACACTCCACACTTTACGCTACACACTCCTTACTTTACACTCCACACTCCGCACTCCACACTCCACACTCCACACTCTACACTTTACACTCCACACTCCACACTGCACACTTTACACTCCACACTTTACACTCCACACTCTACACTTTTAGACTCCACCCTCTTCCGCATTCCACAGTCTACAGTGCACTGGTACGGTAACAGGGGGAAAATGTAGACTGTTCAAATAACTTGTTTCACAGTAGTGTTCTACGTGACTGCATTCGGGTTCGTGGGCTGCATCTTGTTTGATACAGTCAGAGATGCTAAGTCCTGGTTCGCGGAGGCCCTTCCGAAAAAATTATCGTACTTATTTCCACCAGAATAAGCAGACTTAAGCAAAGGTAAAGAGGATTAGCAGAGGGGTACAAGTGCTGTGAGGTACAGTAAATGTAACATGATAATGCTTTTGTTCAATAATACATTGCAACGCCTAGTGCGTTTGGATGGAATGGTGATAGATGGATGGATGAGTTCATGTGGGCACACAATGGTACGTACGTGCACAATCGTGCACACACACACACACTTGTAGGGAGGCAGATTATGCAAAGTGTGTGAGATTTGGTATTGTGTCACAGGTCATGGCTCTGCTTCGTCAGGCGGTTCGATCTGTGGCTCAGGCAGGACACTTCTTAGGTATCCGGCTGTACCAGGTGTATTCAATATATTTAACATGATTTAACTTTGTTTCTTGTCGCGTATTCAGCTTCGTTTTTGAGCGTATGATTGTTACAGTTGTTGGGCATTTTTGGCAAACACTCCAAGGCGACATTGACACACATAGTTTTACACATTCTAACCACTCAGCAATAAACATCTACAAGATGGTCAATCCAAGAGCTGGCCATCGTCCAAATGGTCTTAAAGTGTCTTGAAGAGGTTTACTTGGCCAAGCAATAGAAAAGAATACCATTAATCTTTGGTAGGGATCTCCGCACAATCCTCAAGACAGCTCTATGCATTGTCTGGGTGTATATACTATCCTTGGCAGGGAACAATCAGTTTCATGCGACGATGGAGATGACAAGTTTGATATATGTCATGTCGTCGACAAGAAGGATAGGTACTGCAACTGTCAGTATAAATCATTTGATTTGAAGTCTCAACGAGAAAGGACATGCATAGTTCAGGAACACACAAAGTCAGCCCTCCATGAGTCGAAACAAGTCGCATTGAATCCCACTTCATATTATTTACAACAGGTGAGTCCACACTCTTTGCACATCGCTTTTGACTGTGTTGACAAATGTTGACAATTGAACAGTTTTTCCTACAGGCTTTTATGTGGCTCTCCTGTCAAGCCTTGAGTATCAGGTCTCTGCCGTGCGGGCAACAGCGCCAGGCTTGCATGACACAAGCACACCTTGTTGTAGAGACAGCTCTGAAAGCAAGTTGGCAATCCCTTAGCAAGCTTGAAACAGATCAATTCAGAGCTTAATTCATCTTGATACACCTTTCCTTCTCGCCAGAGCTGCGCTGTGAAGCTCTGAAACTGTCCTGAAACTGCGCAGCCAGAGGTGCGTCCATCCTTTGCCGCGCCATTCCATCCGATGCAAGGGGTTCCCAGCATTCTGCGATGTTCCGCGTCACCATGTGGCATCATGACAGGGCTCAGCTCCGCTTTGTGTCGTGCCAAATGGGTTTGAGGGACCTGATCATGTCTGATGTCATGTTTGTCACATCGTGTCACATCGTGTCACATCGTGTCACATCGTGTCACATCGTGTCACATCGTGTCACATCGTGTCACATCACTGATGTCTGATCTGTTGGAGGTTTTGAGCCCAAGTGCACCAGGATCTCTGGGTCTGGGCTGCTCGATCTGATTCAACCTGATTGCCAAATTTGCCAAAGCTGAACTGTGTAAAGTGTAATCAAGAACATTATAGAACGTAATATTGTGTATATAATTTGTGTGAGTTTGAGATCAATTAGATCCTTACACCATGTTCCTTGTCGTGTGGTTTCGGTTCAAACTACCCTGACTTAGGGCCCTTGAGCTGTTGGTTGCAAAAACGGTCCCTAGCGCAATTCAAACTGGTAGCGGAGCTGGTTGCCGGAGAGTTCACTCCGACAGCCGGACTCTCACGGTGATAGCCTAGGTCCGAAACTTGTGTGTTTGTTGTGTTTGTGTGTAAGTGTGTAACGTCGAAACATCCTGAAGGATCGCTGAAATCCCATCGAAGGCCATGTCGATGGCCGGCCTGAGGTACTGCCCGAGCAGTCCTACAGTACCGTTGGAAACGAAAAGTGGAGCCTACGTGTATAGTGGAGACCCGTCCCACTTTCACGAATGGCAGTTCAGAACCCTTCTTCGAGTGGAACTCTGCAAGAAGAAGATGGAACAGAAGGCCAAGGAAAAGGCCAAGGAAGCATCCAGTTCCCCGGTCACTAGCCCTGCGAGCAGTGGTCGGAGGAGACGTCAGCCGACAGAAGCGGCAGGACAAGGAGATGCTGAAGAAGCTGCTGCTGAAGTATCACCCCAAGCCCCATCAGGTGAACATGAGATTGGTGGCTTTGCTTCGCCTCGTAGCCATCATGAAGACGATGACTTTGTTGATGTTTCTCCTTATGTGGAGCTTTTCAAAAAGGTCATGGAAGGGCTCAGGGGAGATGCATTTCTCATGGCCAAGGACTTGGGATTGAATGCACTAATGGATGTGGGCCCTCCTACCGGATTGGAATTGCTGGTGGAGAGAATCAAGGAGCATGTGTTTCCCTTGAGGTCACATGAAGCAAGGGAACTTTTCAGGCTTGGACAACAGGCTAGTGGCCCCCTTAGCCGTCAGTCTGCAGAGACGATTTTGTCTTTTATAGGAAGACGAAAACGCTGGTGGATCCAACTCAAAGAGCTAGACCCAGAAATGACGATATCCACCCAAATGCGGGCTGAGCTTCCCCTTGAGACATCAGGTCACACCCGTCGAGAGCAACTCATGGTCAAGACTGCTTGCCCGAAACCAAGCTTCGAAGGATACAGTGAGATCCTACTGGAACACCATGGAAGAATCCATCTGAGGGATTCAAGAAGTTTGGCCCCTCCTTCAAGGCCCTTTCCAGCGAAAGGAGCAGGGAAGAACAAAGGAAGGGGATGGTATCGATCGGGTTTCTTTGCAGGGGACTATGATGGCCAAGCAGGAAATGAAGCAGCAGGTGAAGGAGACAACTACGATATGGTGAAGGAGCTTATGTTGGGTATGGTGATGAGCCCAGTACAGAAGACCCAGATGATTGCGACTGGGTGTCAGATGAAGATCTTGGCATTGCACTGACAGCCATGGCTGCCTGTGACATGGACGAGACATCAACAGATGGTCTTGAAGAACTTGGTGAGGCTTGCCAGCACCAGTTGCAGGCCTACGCAGCTGTGGAACGTGCAAAGGGGAAAGGACCCTACAAGGGATCAGGAAAGGGCAAGGACAAAGGCAAAGGGAAGGGCAAGAGGGTTGTGAAGACCCAATTGTCCATCCAAGACAGGAAAGTCAGATTTGCCAGTCTGAAGAAAAACAGTCGTTGCCTACGCTGTGGAGGCTATGGACACTGGGCAGGTGACCCAGAATGCAAGATGCCCAACAAGAAACCCAGTGCCAAAGCGTCGGTCCCGGGTCAAGTGCCGAGCCAAGGGAAGGTTGGCTACTTTGCCCTGAGTGATTCCTCAGGAGATGATGATGGCCCATTGCCTTGCATGGTCATTGGAGCAGGGAGTAGTAAGAAGAAGTGTGGTTACATGGGTTATAGGACCCCCACTGCACACCCTGCCAAAGCCAAGGCAAGGACGCCACCACGTTCATCCCCCACGACCAGTGCTGGTAGCTTTTCGCAGGTGTCAAGCCATGCATTGGCTTCACGTGTGCCCAGAATGCCTGCCTTTCGTGCCAGGAGGGAAGATCCCATGGCTGACACTGCATTACCCCCTGGAAGTGACCATGTTTTCACGTTTGGGCAGCACAAGGGTTACACCTACCATGAAGTGTTGCAACAATACCCTGGGTACTATGTTTGGGGACGAAATGAACCTGGAACGTCAAGAATCTTGAATCAGTTTCTGGATTGGGTCGACATGCACTATGACGTTGATCATGGAACACATCAGGTTACACCCAAGCCAGTCCCTGAGGAAGTTCAGCCAAGATCTGCCCCGGTGCCAGGATCGAGGCACAAGACTGCTATGAAGAAGCCTCCCAATCCCCCTGTTGAGATTTCTGGTCATGTTTGCAAGGATTTTAGCTTGCTAGGATCCAATGCATACGTCATGCGCAAGACATGCAGGGATTGTGGAAGAGTCGCCCAGACCCCAAAGAATCCAACATACACCCAAGATCCCGAAACATGCAACCATGCAGTCACTGATCAGAGGGGATCAACCAAGAGCACCAGCAGAACGTTTTGTCTGTTGTGTGGAACTCATGTGGACTAGATGCCACATGATGAGGGACAGCGCAGGGAAGCCTTGGGAAGGGCTGTGAGTCAGTCTGCAGCACCCATGGTAGATCTGGTAGAAGACCTGTTGAAATATGAGAGGTTGGAATTGCTTTTGAGTACTGAGGACTCAGTAGCAGTGATGCACCAGTTTCAACAGGATTGTGAAGTGGAATCGAACCATGACCCCAACATGCGCGCCAGTGTCATGATCGACATCTTGCGCAACGCCATTGAGGCCGTGGTTGAAGCCAGAGACGCAACCCATGTTGGGTACGTGGCGCTTTCCCCTCTAGAGGACGATCTAGAATGCAACATGCTTCCAGTGGTGGATGTTCTGAATGATGAACATGTACGGGGAGTGTTGGACGAGGGTTGCAACTCGACAGTTTGTGGCCATGAGCGGATGGAAACATGCAAAGCCAAACTGAAGAATATGGGTTTTGAAGTTCCTCTGCAATCTGATGAGCAGAAGGCATTCAAAGGTCTTGCAGGGAATGTGCGCACCAAGGGTGGATGCAGAATCCCATTTGTGTTGGAACCTGAAGGTGGTAAGAGACTGCCAGGTGTTTTGGAAACGTATGTGGTTGGTGAGCCAGGAGATCCCACGCCCCTGTTACTGTCACAACATGCTCAAGCAGCATTGGGTTTGGTGGAAGACATGGCAACATCCACATGCGCACTTGGTAAGGATGGTCCCACCTTGAAGCTCCACAGAACCAAGGATTCAGGACTCTTATGCGTATGTTTGAGCAAGGGGTTGATCAACATGCCATTCAGGGAGACACCACCTCAGATCAGGGAGTTGAAGATTCCTGACAACATGGCATATGTCAGCACCACCCCGCGCACCATGGCCCCTGCTGGACAGCAAGTGCTGATCTTCACGGCAGGAGTGGACTTTTGCCCTCCGTTGGAAGCCTACTCCAATTACCCATCAGCGTGCAACCTTGAGAGAGTCTGCCATAACTTTGGCGGGAAGTCTTTGTGATTGACACCTCAGAGCTTGGAGACCCTCATCATGACAAGAGCTTGAGGAGTCACATTGGAACTCACCCTGACATTTTGGCAGGGCTTGTGCGCAATGATTGGACCATGCAGGTCATGCACGCTTTGGTCAGAAGAGTACACCAGAGCGTTCTGGATGGGAAGTCAGTTGGTGTGGTGGTCTACTGCAGGAGAAACCGACACAGGAGTGTGGCCCTGGGCTGGTTGATCTCATGTGCCTTGGAGTTCTTGAAAGACAGCTGCAGTCTGACCCATACAAATGCGAGAACCAGTTGGGCTCAGATGTCAGGTGGCTGCAAGGGCAGATGTGACCACTGCCACCACGTCAGCATGGATGCCAAGACTGAGGCAGAAGATCGTGCTGGGAAGTTGTGTGATTTGGCCCGTTGTGAGATGAGTGAGAGGGACATGAGAGTGCTGGATGACTGCTGTGAGGTGAGAGGTGTTGGATTGGCATCAGCACCCAAGGCAGCTCCCACAGCACTAGCGCCAAGGGCACCTGTGGCCAAGGCGGAAGGAGACCACCATCGCCAAGGAGATCACGTTCAGCACCAAGGGGAACACCACAGACAGAGGCCTTGATTGCAAGGATCAGTGAACTGACATCTGTGGCAGCTTGTGGCTGACAGAGATCAGGCAATGGCTTCAGGATCTTCCTCTTACAGAAGGCGACCAAGGAGCAGAAGCGACTCTCGAGACTCACGACGACGAGGCAGGTCCAGATCCCCTCAAGAGAGCCGAGGGTACAGTGATGCACCATGGCGTCGTCAGGAGTCATATCGCCGGCCAAGGACACCTCCCAGACCACCTACAAGGAGTCTGACACCTCTTCCTCGACGACGACCCCAAGCACGTCAGATGAGTGTGGAATCTGTGATGGCCGGTTGGCCAAGTCATTTGGACCTACCTGCAAGGGAGGATGATGGATCTCCTGGAACAACAGGGTCGATGCCCACGGACTTTCTGTGGAGCTGTTGGATGCCATGTGGTATGCAGCTGCTGTGGACCACCAGACTGGCTACAAGCAGAAGTGCTTGCGCTGGATTGGTCCGTACTTTCCAGGTACGACAGCAGAAGAAAGGAAGGTGCAGACAGTTGAGCAGAACAACATGTCGTCCAATGTGAAGGTGGCAGTACTTGGCCCTGACTACATTGGACTGTGCCTGCAGGAGGAATCCTGTGACAGGAAGACCATCAGGAGATCATGGGCTTCACCGGCTATGAGAGCTGAGGGATGGAGCGTCAGCATCTATGACTACATCGACAGAAGCTGGACAGTGGATGGGACCTACCCTTGTGGTGATGAGTTGGGATACCATCACGAGTCCACAGGTAGGATCCTGGTGTATGCTCCTACGAGGGAAGCTGAGGCATCATCTCCGCACGAGCCTGGTGAGCCTGGAGACGCCGAGGATGGAAACGGCGATGGGAATGCCCCTGGTGACGATCAGGAGGAAGAGAAGGACGATGATGTTGAAGAGATCACTGAAGAGGACAGTACGCGCCTTGCTTTTGAAGCAGAGTTGGAAACAACGGAGAACCAAGAACCCATGGATGTGGCTGAGGAAATTCCCGCTGCACATGCCGCAGTAACTGCCCCAAAGGAGGAACAAGGTGATAATCCTTTCTGAACAGAAGACCCCTGAACTTAAGGCTTTGGGAGTTACTGAGGGAGACCCCCCTGAAAAGGTCAGCATGCCTGGAACGTTCACTAAGGCCATGACACCGATGCATCCCAACAAGTACATCGATCTGGCCAGTGACGATGATGATCCAAGCGGTGTTGCTGGATCTGAGACAACAACAACTGCTGTGAAGCTGGAGGTGAAAACAGAGTCTCAGCCATGTGCGTTGTTGGGAGCCCTGATGTCCACAGAGTCAAGGGTAATGGACAAAAAGGACAAATGTGTAGCGACTTCAGGGTTGAAGATCATGCAGCATGAAGATGACGTCATGAAAGCCATGGTAGAAGCAACTCCTGTGCCAGAGTCGGTCCACATGTTGGTCTTAAGGGATCCCACGGTCAACTTGTCCAATTGGAATGACGTGCATGTCATTGCAGTAAGTTCCAGTAGGGAAGACACATGCAAGAAGTTTGCAGCCAGGGTTTCATCACAATGCCCTGGACTGGTTGCAGTGTATATGGAAAACCCCACTTGGAATCAGATCCAAGACCTCCACTGTGAGGCAGACATGAACCAATGCACGGTTGTGGTTTTCACCCCATACCTGGAAAACCTGGTTGACAAGAGCACTTGCTTTGGGGGTAATTTGTGCCTGTTCGTTGCAGGAGACCGTGATGATGCCTTGAGCAGGCTGGCCAAGGAGTGGAACGATGGTCGAGTGTCCATGACACCAAGGACGTTTCAAGATGCATGTGGCATGGAGTTTCATGAGTTGTTGAAGGGTCATTCAGAGAAGCTTTACCTAGATAGGTATGCCCAGACTTGTTTTGTGGGTGAAGTTTTGGATGAGCTGTCTGGATGAAGCCCAGAGGAGAGCCCAGTGGAGAGCATTGCCCACACGCACTAGGATTGCCATGCGACGCCTGCACAGGCAATTTGGCCACCCAACACCTGCTACCTTGAAGAAAGGAAGGGCGTCTCCAGAGCTGATTGAGGCAGCTCGATGGGTGAGGTGCCAGGCGTGTGAGGATTCAGCAAACCCCCCAAGGGATCACCCAGTAGGAAGTCATTTCAACTCTATGTTGGGTTTTGACGTGCTGGAGATGAGAGACCATGTAGGGGGGAAGTACTCAGTGATGTCAATGGTTGACATAGCCACAGGATTTCACATGTGTGAAGTTGTGAAAGAAGGTGGAGGACAGCCCGCTTCAGAGGCGTGTGCCAAGGCACTGATGACCAAGTGGATCGCTTGGGCTGGTTGGCCACGTGCATGCATCATGGATCGAGGCTTGCACAACAGAGGTGCAGTAGCCAGGGTGCTGTCAAGCCATGGATGCAAGATCGAGTTTGCCCCTTTGGAAACCCCAGCAGCAATAGGGAAGGTTGAACGTCATGGTGGAATTCTGAAAGCGATGGTCAGAAAAGTGATTGCCGATACCGAGACGGCAGGACTTGCAGACTTTGAGGTGCTGCTGCAAGAACGCACATCCACGAAGAACAACATGCAGAGAACAAACGGTTACAGTGCAAGTCAATGGGTCTTGGGAAAACAGCCACGCATGCCAGGCTCAGTCACAGACATGTCAGAGAGCGCTGACATGGGTGTAAGACTGACCCTGATGTAGCCTACCACAAGGTACACGCCGCAAGGATGAGTGCACAGAGAGCCTTTGTGCACCTGGACACAAGCAACAGGGTTGCACGTGTCAAAAGCAATGCAGCTCCCCAACACAATGAGTATGCTGTTGGAGATTTGGTCTGCTACAGGAGGGATGCGCAGCAAGGTGGCACAACGTGGAGCACAGCATCCCGTGTGATTGGTCATGACCCCCACAATGGGTTGTGGTTGTTGCACGAGGGGGTTCCAATTTTGTGCAATGCATCACGTGTGAGGTCTGCCAATGAGAGTGAGGCCGTAGCCTTCTCCATCTTGAATGGGGAGCCTGTGCTGCCAGATGCCATTGTGTCAGGCCCTCAGCAGCAGAAGTACATCCATCTTGAAGATGAACAACAAGGACCGGTTGGAATCTTTGATGATGATTTGGATGCCCCTCAGGGGAGCAGTGCGCCATCAAGAGCTCCAGGAACACCAGGAACAAGGAAGCAGGCCAGAGATAAGACGGGCAGAACTGAACGTTCTGCTCCGTACACCAGGGTGGCACCAACTACCCCTGGAGCACTGCCAGGTGACACGATGCTGGCTGAAATGGTGGATGGTGACCATTGGCGTATTGCAAAGGATGTTGCAATCAGAGTTCACGCAGAGCCCAGGAAGAGAGAGTACAACACGATGATCGATGGTGATTTGCCAGATGGGCTTCAGGACTCAGGGTTTGCAGCAGTAAGGAAAACTTTCAGGAATGGGGATGTAAAAACAAACGAAACGGGTAAGCTAAGTAACGTAGAAGAAACGGACGCTTGGACCGGTTTCACTGTCTTTCGAAGGGCACAAGACCCATTCGACCGCATGCGAGCCATGGATCTGGAACTGGACTTGGAGCCACTGAGGTCTTTCATTGCACAGCGCGTTGTGGAGGCCGACGAGGCGGTTCAATCTGGGAAGGTGGCTAAAACGGTAGACATCAGGAAGGTCTCACCAGAGATCTCAGAGATCAGGACCTTGATGATGGAAGCTCGAACTGCTGAGTGGGAGAAGTACAAAAGCTTCAACGCTGCAATTCCCATTTGGGGAAAGGAGCTTCAAAATCTACTGGATGAGGGCCACAAAGTAATCCCGTCAAAGTGGGTTGAAACAGACAAACATGAACACCTAAAGGGAACCCCAGAGTATAGTCCCAAGATGAAAGCTCGTTTGGTGATTTGTGGTAACTTCGAAGATGTGAGCCGAGAAGATGTGAGGTGCGATGCTCCGACAGCAGATGCGGAGTCACACTGCCTCCTAGCGAGCTGGGCTGCTTCGGAGAGGTTACGTCTGAAAGGAAGTGACGTGACCAATGCGTATTTCCAAGCAAGGCCACTGACACGGCTGCTATTGATGCGACAGCCAACCGGTGGACTTGGTGATCCGGACGTGCCTGCAGAAGCGTGTCTGCTCTGCAGGGTCCCCACCTATGGTTCAATCGACGCTGGTAGAGGTTTCTACTTGTGCAGGGATTCAGAAGTGAAGACAGCAGGAATGAAGGCGTCAAAGGTGATGCCTGCCCTGTACTACCATCAGGACGAAAATGGTGAACTGGATGCCATGCTATGCACCCATGTGGATGACCTACTGTTTGCCCACAAGTCAAGTGGAGCAAAGGTGATCCAGGAGATCCTTGGAAAATTCTCAGTCGGAAAGACTGAAGAAGGAAGCTTCCGATACTGTGGACGTCGGTTTACCCAACATGATGATTTCACAGTTGAAATCGATGCTGAGGAGAACACCAGAGGAATCAAGCCAATTTCGATTGACAAGTCTCGTAAGGGAACTGACGTTGTCACGGAAAAGGGGTTGACAAGTCTCCGGTCAGTGACGGGGTCACTGGCGTGGGTAGCACGGTACCGTCGTGCAGACTTGGCGTACAAGGTGAATGAACTCCAGAGACTCTGTAATCCAAAGGCCACGGTGTCAGACCTAAGGCTGGCAAACAAGGCTGCTGAACTGGCACACCAGAACCAAGACATGAAGCTGGTGTACAAGGCCAATTGGATTGACTGGAAGGATCTTGCAGTGGTGATGTACAGCGATGCGTCCTTTGCAAATGAACCCGGATTCAAATCCCAGCAAGGCAGAATTCACTATCTGTCTACGGCGACGGCTTCGCGCTTAACCGAGAAAGATCACAACATAATACATGTGATCGGGCTCGGTTCGTCAACATTGAAGCGTGTGTGCAGAACCACGTTGCAAGCTGAGTCGTACGCACTTCAGAGTGCAGTGGAACACGGTGATCGCCCGAGGTGTGTCTTGTGTGAGATGACAGGCAAGCTGGTGTCGATGACAGACTGGCACGAGCAATGCCAGATGAAGATGATGAAGCACATTTGTGTGTCTGACTGCATGAGCTTGGTCGAGCACCTGAATGCAGAAGTGCCCAAGAAGATCCAAGATAAACGGCTGAAGAGCAGTCTTGAGTACTCGCCCTATGGGGACGAGCTGTGGTGGATTGAGACTGCCCGGATGCTCGCAGATACATTGACTAAGTCAATGAAACCCTGCCTTTTAACGAGGACCTTGACATCCGGCCTGAATTCGCTCAGACTTGCATGAGAAGATGTGTGGCAGTCATGCCATCAGCAGGAATGGCCCGACGCTGTAAAGTGTATAGGCAGTTTGAGACCACGCAAGGACATGTAGATAAGACGGGTGTGAGTTTGAGATCAATTAGATCCAGTCCCGACCATTCTGTCGGAGTCTGGAGGGCTAATCAATAACCATTACAAATTGGATGGATTCAAAGCATAGATGAAGAATGCTCAACTATAGACCCTACAATCTGGATGGAAGTTAGCTAGAATGGCTAGAAGACACACCTATGTCAAATGGATGAGCTGCATCTCAGGAAGCTAGATAAACTATGTAGCCCTTTCAGAACACATCTTGCATTGGAGGAAAAATTGATTTGCGGAGTAACTTGGGTCTTGCCAGAATGTCCTTGTCAGATCTCGCCGTTTCTGCCTGTATTATTATTATTAATAATATTATTAATATTATTTTTTTTATTATCGATATTTATATTTTTTGATTATGACATCCAACTGTTGGAAGATATCTCTTAGACATATTGGTACGTTGTATTCAATGTTTAACTTGGCCACTCAGACAGCATCACGCCGAAACAGGCTGATGAACGCAAAAAAACGGGAAAAATGAATCGCGACTCGGGTTGGTCGGGTTGTTGCAGGTTACTGCCTAGGGATCCTAGGATAGTGCGAGTAGAGCCACCCCCAGTCCCCACCATTCTGTAAAGGGCAAATCGAGCGAACGGATGCGAGCGGATGCGAGTCGAGCAAAATCGGGGTACCATTTTGTAACTAGGGGTCAGCTTGGACTGCCATTTTGTAACAAAAATCTTCCTCGGTGAACGTTGGGTTCTGCCAACTTGTAAGAAGGGCACCTTGGGGACGCCATTCTGTAGCTACAAAATGGGGCTCCCAACCCCTCGGGTCCAATCTGAACGGGGATAATTGTGACTAAATTGCCACACATCTCTATGGCAAATTCATCGCCTTGGCACGTTGCAACACGTTGCCCACTTTGAAACGGCACGTTGCACCGGCACGTTGTTAGCTCGTAAGGTGCCCCCCTCTCCAAGCGAAACGCTGGTGTGTCAGTGCTGGGCTGCGCCATTGCAATGGTGGCTGTTGGAGGTTGTGCCCAGGTGTGGCTGTTGTCCGCTGTTGTCCGACTTGACCCATGGATCACATGCACATGACATCCAAGTCATGTAGGAGTCCGCAAGAAGTAAACCAAGTATGCAAAAAAAATCAGCTGGAGTCTGGAGTGAGGATGGGAAGTCCGGCCATCCTAGGACCATGGAGCTTAGGAAAGGATAGGAAAGGTGTCAGTGCATCATAGCAGTGCAGTGCAAGGTGTATCAACATTGCACTGTAGCAGCTGTAGCAGCTGTAGCAGCTGTAGCAGCTGTAGCAGCTGTAGCAGCAGTAGTACACCGGAGTTCAGACCGGAGTTGGACAGATTTGGACGTTGGACGCAGGGCATTGGCCAACTCTTTGCTGCTCTTGTGGTGGGAATGGCGCGAAATCCATCCATGAAGGAAGATCTGTTTACGTGCCCCACGGAATCCCACGGATTCTGACGGGTTGTGTTACATGTTTTCTAAGTTGTGGCCAAGGCAAAAAGGTAGGTAGTTTGTACAAATTGACAGGGGGAAGGTCCTCTAAGAAGACCTTGATTGAGTACTTGAAGACCATGTCAACATATGTCAAGCAGGTACACGCTTATTGGAATGGGTTTCCTGGAGTTCTTGGCCATTGTCGTCATTCTCATTGCAGGCCCCTGTTTACCCAAATGGACAAGTGCTTTTGAGCTCAGGGTGAGGATCACGCAGGCAAACCTGTGCAAACAGATGCAGGATATATGGGCCACAGGCCACCTGTTTCGATCCCTTTGACTTAGCAAACAGCTTGACACAGCTTGACACAGCTTGACACAGCTTGACACAGCTTGACACAGCTTGACACAGAAGACTTGCGAAATGTTGCGAATCATTCTTGAGCCAAGTCATCCAAGTCGTGCACCCTGAGGCTTGCTGTTGTACTCCGAATAAGGAGACCTGTCGTTGAGTCATGACTTGTGCTCGTCTTAACTCGTCTTATAGTTTGTGAGGAACAGGACTCCAAATCTTAGATTGCTTAGATTGCTTGATTCAAATCAAAGAGTGACTGTACTGAACTGTACTGTTTGAATCAGCCGTCTCCGCGACAAATGCATCGCAGAAGAAACTCATGTTTTTATCATGAAACGAGATAAGAAATCTGATCAAGTTCAGCGCAAATCCAGTGCCAGGATGTCATGACACCACTTCAGAGAGTCAGTGGTGAACGCAGCGGCAGAATGCGCCTGCCTATGCAACCTATGGATAGTTGGCAATAGACATAGAGAGGAAATTGAACATGAAGGAATCCGGAAGCGCGCGTGAAAGGTCTTGCCCTGCCATTCAGCCTTTTCTGTCCTTGTCACCACAAAGCACTTGTTATTAAAACCCTAATTTAAGGCTGGCATGTGCTGGGACGGATATCATTTTTGTTCAAGTCTGCGACATGGCGCTTGGTCAAAAGCATTGCGCTCACGCTGTCATCCCGGACCATTTTTGCTTGACGTTTGGGTTCAGCCTTTGGGAAATGGCATGCGGCATAACTGCATAACCCTTGCGTATATACTTGCCAAAAGGGTCAGGCTGCACATTAGATGATTTAGATGTCAATAAACACATTCCACTCGGATTGAAACGAGTCGGGTCTATTGCATGCCAAGCGCAAGTTCAATGTGAATACTAAGATACTTTGAACATCTTTGAACTGGATCAGCGTGGTCAACATTGGTCAAAATTGGTCAACTAAGTCAACTATCCAGTCGCACTTGCTGGAGCTCTCGGCGTTGCTGTGCCAAGTCATGAAGTCATGGTTCAAGCATGGTAACATATTGTAACAGTCATTGTAACATATCGTAAGACTGGACACAAGACAGCGCAAGAGCGTGCAGTACAATGCAGTACACATGTTTAGATTCTTAGATCGTTCACATACACCTTCAATTGTGATTGAAAGGGTGTAGTCGTCAACTGAATTTCAGACACAGGCAAACCATGGTTTTAAGATGATGTTGTTCAATTAAAGAGAAGAGTGACGCATGCAAATGAATGCCACAGAAGACTAGTTGTCCATCCTGCACCAGATGATGTTGCGATGCGACCTCCACAGCTTGCTTCTCAGATCTCAGAACATCTTTTAATATCTTAAAATACGGTGATCTTCCGTATTCTTTCGTTGTTGCGTGGTGTGCGGACCTGAGCTGAATTGAAAACTTGAAACAAGATGCATGGCATGGCCTGGTCATTGTGGTGTGAATCCTCTGGATTTTCATGTTTTTTCGAAAAAAATATCATGATTCCAATTGGATTTTGAATATTATATATTTATTTAATGTAATTTCATGTCATTTGAGTCTGAACATATTTGAACAATTGTTTACTTGAGCGGCTGATTTGGTGTCGCGCATGCGCGCTCTTACTATGTCCTGTGTGTGGCCACAGCTTACAGGTCTGGGGGCAAGTCTAGCGGAGTGCTTACCAACTTGGCGGCAAGTTCCCTGACAGGTGCGATGGCTTGGGTTCTTGTTGTATCGTAAATTATATACTGTATCCCATGATGATTTGCGTCTTGGCAGAGTTTTTTTATTTGAACTGCGTCACTGCGTTTCTCAACAAGTCAATTAAGAAGTGACCTTTATCTACTTTTATTATATACCCCTTTGTTTTCTTGACCATGTGCTTCAGTGTGCTTTGACTTACAGTTTCGATCTCGCGAGGTATAATCGTGAGTTCTTTGAGCCACCCAATAGACACACTCAAATGTCGTTGGCAAGTGGCCCCGGCCTCAGTGTTGCTTCCATGGAACTGATCAATTGGATCACTTAGATCAATTGGATAAATTTGCATGTTTGCCACCATTTGCCACCTACCGTAGATGGACGAAATATTCAAACCCCTTCTATCCGGTACAACCCCCTCGCCCCCTAAGTTCAATGTTAATGTAACCTGAAGTGCATTAGCCCAATGGACGAAAAAAAACAAACCTTAACATCACTTTTGGTAACACGCGCGCGCTGAAACATTGAGATTCAGGGGTGCGGGGGTTCAACATAGTGCATGTTGCAGGGTTTGAATATTTTGTCCATCTACTGTAGTTTGCCTAGATTGTTTGGATTGGTTGCACTTGTTTGAAATATTGAGGTTGGAAAGGCATCTCAAGCACGGTCTCTTGGGCAAAAGTTGATACAGCACTTGCAACAACCCTGTGAACTCCGTACACAACTTTCCTACTTTACCAAGAACGAATATGAAAGTTGACACAATGACTCTGGCAAAAACCACCCAACACTGACGCTGCAGAGGGATGCCAATGCTTCAGAGGGATGCTGATGCTTCCGTAAAGTATTGAAACAGAAAGATGAGGAAGCAATATAATACCTGAGCAACCCCGCCATTATGTCAATATTGCTGTGGAATATTGCTTTGCCTGGTCATATCAAGAGTAACAGCAGCAGTCAGAAATCTCAGTTTGCATATGGTTTTCGGTTTCACACTCTCCTGAGACCTGAAAAGTTTCTAGCTTGGGCTCGGGTACAGAGATGCCTTGCTGTGGAAAGCCTTTTTTTAAATACAGGTAGTGCATTGTTCCTTGACTTGGCGCAAGCTCTTACAATCTGCGCATCACGATTCAGACTCCAACTCATTGCTGTCACGAAATGGTGTCAGTCCACATGGGCGCTTTGGCCACGACTAGTGAGATCTCTTGAACGTCCAACATAAATGCAAACATGGAGCACGGCTGAGAACTAATTTTCATGAAGCTCTGCAAGTCAGAAGTGATTCAAGCCACAGACGAAAGTTGTGAAAGTCTTCAGCCACCTGCATGTATTTACAGTATTTTGCAGTGCACTAATGTTTATCTTACTTTAAAGTTTATACTTTACATTAAATTGTGTGTTTTCCGATATTCCAAGCTCTGAAGCCTTCTGGATCCAACCGACAGTGCCAGGCATGTTTTTGGCTTTGCTCGCTCTGTGCTAATGGAGGAGCGTTGTATTTAGCTAAATCTGTAGCTTACATCCTACCAGTCCTACCATCCTGTGCTGCTTTTCCATCTGTAATCATCTTAGCGAAGATTGAGAGTTGCGCTTCGTGCTGAATTTCCAGAACTTTGGACCTGCAGGAAGGACTCTTGACAGGGCTCTGGAGGCATAGCTGATAGCTGGCACTTCAGATTGACCACTTGCATTTGCACTAGTTTGTTTCTCCACCTTAGCCTACCCCGTTCTGACTTTACATCCAAACACTTGCGAGGTTCCACCTTGAAATAAAACTAATTTCGTTCTTTATTTGCTTGGTGAAAGAGCAAGGCTTCATATAATATGATTTGTTTCTGCAGGCCAGGTTTCCTGCCAAATGTGATGTCGATGGCATGCTGCATTGGGATGAGGCCTGGCGTTGCCCTTGTTTCAAGATCTTACAAGTTTTAAACATGTTTTTCTTTTTGGAATTTTATCAGCACTTATGTGAACATCTTGAGTGTAGGTCATTGTAAGAGCGCATCAAGCTTTGATACATACTTTTTCTTGTTTATTCCTGTCAACCTGGACTCCTCTTTCCACAGCGCACAGCACCGCTGAATGGTTGGTGCTACTCGTGGTACCATGCCGCACTTGGGTGTGGAGCTGCGGCCTTGACCAAGGAACGGATTGTACGGATGCTTCCGAGATCGCATCGGCACCATACTTGGATTTGAAGTGCTTGACATGTCCACGGGAAGGTGTGAACGTGTGTCCAGTGAATGTGAACACAGTCTTCTCAATATGCTCTGTCAACATTGCGACCGTATTGTCTTCGCTCTTAGGCCAGATGGGAATCTCTGCAACAGGCAAAGCTGACAAGGCTCCATAATTTTGTACATAATTGAGCACACAATTAAGACATATTAAGACCACAGAGTGCTATGATCATTCATGTGTCCGTATCCATCATATTCTTTAGACTTGTCCACGCTGTAACCACAGTGGAACCCAGAATGATATTTAGCCGCCTCTAAACTTAAAACCTTTACCATTTGTTGCAACCAGATAGACTTGCTATGAACTGCTGTACACGGCTGTACAGGTTGGTCCAGCTGGGATGTTCTTCGCAGGCCTTTGCTCAGGGGCGTGAAGTCCTTGGTCTCGTTGACTTCTGTGACTTCTGTGTGATAGCCATCGAGCTGCTCAGTGAATGTTACACTCTGTTTGCATCTGCAAACAGTGCAAACGGTAGAGTTCACATATGTACACACAGAGGACACACAGGTTTGAACCACTACGGTGGAAGCCGCAACTTGGCTCTACTTTCGCCGAGGACCGGCTACGTTATTGCTTCTCCACTGCTCCAGGTCCGGTTGACGGGATGCCACCTGAAATAGAGCAGAAGCCTAGCAGCCTAGCACTTGCATTGCCAAGGGTTGCATGCTGCATTGATCTGCATTGCATTGCTCCGTATCACTGCATTACCATTTCTGTTTCCTTCCTTTCGCCGTGCTCCAAAAAAGGTCAAGACCCAAATGCAGGCGGAAGCTGGCAAGATTGGCCCTGACACCTGACCGGAATTTTGTTAGGCTGAATTCAGGGCTTTTGTGTCTCAACATGTTGGCAGCTTTGTTCGAACCTCCTTTGAACCTTTCCTCCTCGTTCTCTTTCTAGCCTCAGCAGTGAGAGTACTCTGAGAACAATATATAAATTATGTTTCTGAATGTGTTGGTCCTGTCAAGTCTTCCTAGGACGGCTTGTATGCTACTGGCGTGCTGCGTGGCCACGCACCAACATACCAGAGCACTTTCAAGGACACTGGAAACTGAGAAGATTGGGAGGTGTTCATAAGAATTGTTTGTACCCATGAGATCACACACACACATCTTCACAGACAGGTGGATAGTACTGTAAAATACTGTAACACTGTAAACATGTATATATATAATATTTATGTAATATTGAAGACATGCACATACCATATAACCCTTATGTGCAGTCTAAAGATCCAGGGGTTTAACGTGAGCCCGATGTTACTTTTGGCTCAAGTAAAATAGAGCTCCGCAGCTCGATAGTCTTTTTCATGGTAGCGCGTGAGCCTGGTGAGTCCGACGCCGATTACGAGTTGAGGCAAAGGGACAACAGGCACAGCCAGGAGAGACGGACTTTGAATAACTCCTCAGACGAGGAGGAGGAGGAGAAGAGCCGGGCGGCTGGTTCAGCCGCAGGCTCGGGGCTGGGAGCGGCGATATAGTCGCCCCAGTAGTGATAGCAGAAGAAGAGGCGGAGAAGGAAAAGGAAGAAAGAAGAGAAGCCTCAAAGACAAAGAAAGAGACCAGAGTAAGCCCTAAGCCCAGCGCAAAGCCCAAGATCGGATTCTACAAACCTCAGAAAAGTTGTCCAGGTGGACATCTTCAGGTTGAAACTGCAAGGTCAGCAACTTCTCCTGGTGGTACGAGAAGGCCAGCCGTAACTTTGATTGGTTTAGCAAATCCGGCAGATCAAGAACCGACCCAGACATACCAGGTCCGAGGCTTGAGAAGCCAGTCTGAAATTCGACAAGGTTCAGGTCCAGATCCATCAGAGCGGCTGGAACTGAATCCAAGGCCGCCCAGTCAGAGCCGCAGCGAGCGGTCGCTTCGTCCGCCGAGAGTTGAAAGGGAGTGCGACAGCTGTCCATTGGTAAGGGTAACATGGAGCAACGCATGCAAGAATTAGCAGAGACCATCCAACAACTTAGGCAATCCCAACAAACCCTAGCCGCCGAAAATGAGCGGCTGAGAGAGGGTCAGGCAGGTGTTCAGGCATTAGCGCAATCCGTAGGTGAGTTGGCACAGTCTTTGAAAAGGGATACCACGGATAGGAAAATCCTCATGGACACCAACGGTTTGGGTAGACCTGAAGTGTTTGACAATAAAGAAGAACGTCAGACTACGACAAAGTTTTGGAAAGTTGTTTGGATTCAGAACACCCCATAGACCTTCAAGATTTGGCTGACAACCAACACCCCGATGTAGATGGCCTAGAAAAGGTTGGGGAACAGTTGTATCGGGTGTTGTGCCATCTATGCACTGGGGAAAGTGAAGACCTTGTTGTTGGAGCCGGTAATGGCTTTGAAGCCTATAGGAAGCTTTGTAGGAGGTGGGACCCCGCCACGAGCGGGAGGAAAAGAAACCTCCTACGGGCCATCCTAAATCCAGAACGGTGCAAAACGTGGGCCGCCGTGAGGCCAGCTACTCCTAGTTGTGGAAGTCAATGCGTTTCAATGAAATGTGCGTCCTAGGTGGGGGAGAAATTTCTGGAAGTCGGTGCGATGTTGCGTCCAGTTGGTGTTTAGCATGTTTGTGTTTTCTCCAATTGATGGTTTATCGTGAGTTTTTCATGGATACCATGCAGATGGTTGTGGCTATTCCCTTGTGTTTTGGGAGTTTTGTACATCACTTGTGGCTCGCTCTGTTGTGCAAGATTCATACAAACACCGACGAATACTGGGTCGATGTTATAACAAGTGCCTATGGGGAATGGCCCGCATGGGCAGCGCCTATCACTTTAACTTACTGATGTATTTTTTGGCACTTCGCATAGGCACACGACGCTTACCTGTCATATCTTTTTGGGTTTACCCACTATACTCCCAAAGATGAAAGTCGTGGCAATTGTATACTTGTTTGCCAAGCTTGCGTCCCTTTGTCTCCCCTCTGTCTCCCCTCTGTCTCCCCTCTACTCGCCCTTTGTCTCCTCTTCTCTCTCCTTGCTCTTGCCTGCAGCTGCTGCTTGGCTTGGTTTCCTCTTCTGCTCCACCGCTGAAAGCTCTTGAGTCTAACTGTTCTGAAAAGAATGCGAAAGCGTGTGGCTACCAAAGAGTTTGTCAGGAGACTTAGGGGGCCAGTCTCCCAAAATCTGATTTCGGACCTCGTTTGGACCTCGTTTGCACCTCGTTTGCACCTCGTTCGGACCTCGTTAAAATTGCAGCCAGTCAAAACCCAACCCGGAGAGGTTTTGGAAAGGCTTTGCAATGGTCTGCTGCTTGGTCTGCTGCTGCTGCTGTTGTTGTTGCTTGTGTTGCTGCTTCTGGGCAAGGCGCGGTTTTTGGGCAGAGAAGCAAGAGATTTGTGAAAGGGCTGGAAGCTTTTGCCTGCCTCAGAATTAGCCCACTTTGACCGTCGGTGTGCCAATAGGATTTCCACCTGGCGGAAGATTAGTGATGTCTGGCGTAAGCGGTGTGCCATACGGCTGGCGCAAGTTCTAGTAAATGGCGTAGGTATCAATGTGCATGTTTGGATAAGCGTCCACATGGTGTTTAACATCCGTGGATATATATTTTTAAGATTGTGGGACATAACTGTGCACACGCGTCCTGATGGGGATTTAGAAAATTTAGCATATATTTTTTAAGATTATGGGACATAACTGTGCACACGCGTCCTGATGGGGATTTGGAAAATTTGCCAATAGAAAAGTGCACTGCCAGGGATCTAAAAGTAACACTTCTACATAGTGCGTCCCATGCAGTTTTAGACCTGGTTGCATTGACTTGTTTGACTTCCTGAATGCGCGGCGTCCCATGCAGTTTTTACC
>CAMXCT020000679.1:35000-60000 GCA_947184155.2 Cladocopium goreaui | reverse complement strand
TCAGAGGGAACGGGTGTTGAGCCCGCGCCGGAAGCTGACGTAGGACTGTTTGATGATGTAGGAGCAATAGATGGAAAGGTTTGCACACCAGCGGCTGTTTCAGCCGTAGAGGACTGGTTGAGATTCAGCTTGGACACAGGAGCCGCGCAGACGGCAGTCCCAAAAGATTGGGTGAATGATAAGGTCACTGTCGCCGGTTCAAGTGAAGTGATTTTCAAGACAGCATCTGGTGAGTTGGTGCCTAGTGAGGGCACAGGAACCTTTGCAGGGTTCGGGGAAAGCGGTATGAGATGCCGCGTCCGAGGGGCCATTGCAGATGTGCATAAGCCCTTGGTGTCAGCACACAAGTGCTTGGGATTTGGTCGGATAGCTGTGCTTGAGAATGGTGGACAATTGGTCCCGTGAATTCAAAGGCTGGTAGAGCCATCCAAGGAATCATCAACCGTTTGACAGCAGCTGAGGCCGAGACTTGGCTGCCGGTGTATCAGGAGAGGGGTGTGTACAACTTCTATCTCAAGACAAAAGGTGGAAAGCGGCAGGTTGCTGCGAACACCGCAGAAACCGTTGAAAAGGAGCTGAATGCAGCTTCGGAGGCACCAGAGGCCCGTGCCGACCCGGCCGAGGATGCAATTGAAGAAGTGATGGAAGAAGTGGAGGAGTCTGAGAGGCCAAAACTGGTCAAACCTCCAGACTCTAACTCAGCCACAAGTGGATGTGCATGAATCCACAGGGCACGTGGTCTATCGAGACTGGTGCCGGCATTCCGTCGCAGGACGCAGTCTGGGACAGAGACACCAGACGAGAGCCAGTGAGCAAAGAGAGCAAAACCTGGTACCAACTGTTGCATTTGACTATGCATTCATGTCCCGCAGTGACCAGGACGATGATAGGCTGAGGCCCATCCTTGTGATGAAGGATGAGAGGACACAGATGTTTGCAGCAACCTTTGTGGACTCAAAAGGTGCAACCCCTTATGCTGTGAAGTTTGCAGCAGCGTTCTTGAAGAACTTAGGCTACCGCAGAGTAGTGCTTAAGTCGGATGGAGAACACTCCATCATGGCATTGAGAGAGGCAGCGGCCAGAGAAGCCGCCATCGAGTCAGTGCCTGAAGAGTCTCCGCCGGGAGACCATCAAGCGAATGGATTGGTTGAAAATGCAATTCGTGAAGTGAAAAGGCAGATCCGATGTTTCAGGTCGGCCTTGGAAGAGAAAGTAGGCAGGGTACTTCCTGACGAAGACCCGATGCTTGCTTGGTTGCCGCGACAGGCAGCGGACCTGTTGAACAGGTGCAAGAAAGGAACAGACGGGAGGACGCCAGAAGTCCGCCGCAGTGGAAAGCAGTGGCGGAAGCCCGCCACAGCTTTTGGAGAGAGACTCGACTTTAGAGAAGCAGGAGAAGGAACACGTGTCCTGAAAGAGGGACGATACGTGGGGCATCATGGACGCACAGGATCTTTGATGCTGATGACATCACAGGGTGTCAAGCGAGGCATTGGATTCCGACGAATGCCAAATGCCGACAGATGGGATCCTACTGGATGGGATCAATTGAGAGGAATACCTTGGGAGCTGAGTGCACCAAGGCCAACTGCAGGAGAGCGATTGATCGGCGATGACCGGTTTGTCGTACCTCCGCCACCGCCTGAAGCGCAAGTGGCACCACCTCAAAGAAGGAAACTGTACATCAGAAGAGAAGATGTGCACAAGCATGGAGCAACTGAAGGTTGCCCAGGTTGTACTTGTGTCCTTGAAAATCGAAGGACAACAGTGCCTCATACAGAAGCTTGTAGGGCAAGAATCATTGAGGCAATGGAGAAAGACGAGACTGCAATGACTGGAGCAGAGAGAATCCAGGCGCATGCAAAGAAGCGCAAAGAAGACCAAGAGAGAGACAGACCAAAACCAGCGGTCGTTTCGACCGAAGAGCGAGCAGACCGGTTGAACCGAGCGGCGTTGAACATCCGCCGCCGGAGATGCTGGAAGATCCAAATGAGAGAGCAAAGCTCAAGAGGCAAGCGATGCCAACTTTTTGAAGCAAAGGCAAAACCGAAAGTGTCACCACAGCAAGTGAAGCGACCTGGGGGTCTGAGCATTGCATCAGGGCCACCATTGACTAAGGCGAAACCATCGCCGACACAAGGTTTGAAGCGTACCGCCGAGGAGGGTACGGGAGATTTGGAATCAGAACCACCGCTGAGCAAGCGGCTGCTCCAGCCGCAGCACCAGCAGCGGAGAGTGCACCAGACACAAGCGCACAAGATCTGAAAGGTGCAGCTTTGGCTGTGCTGAAGGACGTTGCTGTGGGCAACATCAAGACTTTGGTGGAAAAGACGTACAAGAAGAATGGGATCGAAATCTCATCTCAAGAAATCGCTGACATTGCGAGTTTGAGTTGTGAAATGGCAGCAACAGATATTGCAGAGGTTTACTCACCGAAACGCTTTATAGCGCTGGCGCAGCAGTACAAGCTGAGGCCAGGGTTCGCTGTAAATCTTTGCGAGACAAAGAAAATGGTGAATACTGGAACCTCAACAAGACAGCGGACATGGAACTTCTTCACGAGCTGATAGATCGTGAAGAGCCCCTGTTGATCACAGGCAGTCCGCCTTGTCATTTGTTCTCCAAGTTGCAAGCGGCAAGTTGGAACAAAATTCCACCAGAGATCAGAGAGAAAAGAATGAAAGAAGCATTGCATCATCTCCACACATTGTGTGATGTGTATGAGAAGCAGATCCAGCAAGGGAGATACTTTCTTCATGAAGCGCCGTGGGGTGCAACGAGCTGGAAAGATGAAAGGGTTGAGCGTATATCCTCAAGGGATGATGTGTACGTGGTGCGAGGCCCTATGTGCAAGTGGGGCATGACGGCTACAGACCGTCGAGGCCTGCAGGGGACAGGCTTTGTGCGTAAAGAGACCGGGTGGATGACGAACCATCCAGGATTGGCAGAACTGTTGGAAACAGAGTGCACAAATAAGACAGGTGGAGCACCGTGGCACTGCCACATCCACTTGATTGGTGGCATAGCCCAGCAAGCGGCAAAGTATCCGCCGCAGCTTGTAAGAGCTGTGCTCAAAAAGAGGTGAACTGAACGCTGTTGATGCGTACAGCGCAGGACCAGTTCCAGAAATACCAATCGTAGAGCCAGAATGGGAGGAACGGTATGTGGATGATGTTAATGGGGGAATGCTTCCAATAGAGGAAGTTGAAAAGGCCAGATCGGTAGAGATGCAGTATCTTCACAAACAGGAAGTATACTTGCCAGTGCCGATTGAACAGTGTTTTGAAGAAACCGGGAAACCCCCGATCAAGACCAGATGGCTTGATACAAACAAGGGTGACCCAAGTCACCCGAACTTCAGGAGCAGGCTGGTCGTCAAGGATATAAAGGCCGCCAAACGGCCTGAAGACCAACTACCTGCAAATCTTTTGTTTTCAAGCACACCGCCTCTCGAAGCAATGAGGCTGCTGTGCTCATTGTGGGCGACCAAACAGAGGTCGATCCACGGTGAATGACTGAAACTTGGTTTGTGGGACATATCCCGCGCGCACTTCTATGGAACACCAAAGCGCAGGATATTCATAGAGCTTCCCAGCGAAGAGCCAAGAGCTGAAGGAGGCAAGATATGTGGACTTCTTCCGCTATCCATGTATGGAACACAAGATGCACCGAACATATGGCAATCCCATTACTCAGGGATTTTGATAGAAGGTGGGCACAAGCGTGGAAAATCCAACGCTTCGGTATTTTATCACCCACAGCACGATGTTCGTGTGATGGTACATGGAGATGATTTCCTAGCACTAGGTGATCAGAAACATCTCAGTGAGCTGGAAGACTTGCTGCGCAAGTCCTATGAGCTGAAATGTCTCGGAATCATCGGAGACCATCCTGAGGACAAGACAGAAATTCATTTCCTGAACAGGTTGATTCGGTGTGGTGAAAGTGAAGGAAGGCCAGCAGCATGGATTGAACCTGATCGCAGGCATGTGGACCTGCTGATCCAGAGCTTTGGCATGACAAACGCAAAAGGCGTAGAAAGTCCGGATGTTAAGAAATCTGCAGACCAACAGGCTCTTGAAACCAGGAGCCCCTTGCTTCCAAAGGAAGCCGCGTCAGAGTTCAGATCCGCAGTAATGCGGGCAGCCTATCCACACATTGGCCATGCTGTCAAGAACCTCGCGAGACGGCTGGTTCAGCCGACCGAGGCTAGTTTGACAGATCTGAAGAGACTGATCAGATACTTGATCAGGTACCCAGACTTCGCTCAGGTTGTCAAAGCACAAAAGACACCTGAGAGACTTGTCATACAGGTTGATGGCGATCATGCACGAGACGCAGTGGCAAGAAAATCGACCACAGGCATGATTGCCTTCTATGGGCAGCATGCCCTGAAACACAGTTCGAATGTGCAGTCAACCATTGCACTTTCGACAGGTGAATCAGAGTACTATGCTCTGGTTAAGGGTGGAAGTACTGGGCTGGGAACTCAGTCCCTATTGGCTGACTATGGTATCAATGCAGCTGTCACCATCGAGTCAGACCCGAATGCTGCAAAAGGTACAGTCAACCGTGTTGGACTTGGCAAAGCACGCCATATCCAAACCCGTTACTTGCGGCTGCAAGAACGAGTAGCCGAAAACCACCTTAAGGTCGTGCATGTTCCAGGTAAACAAAATCGATCAGATGTTCTGACGAAGCCTGTGCCTGGCACGCAGATGCATCAGACTATGACTAAGTCAGGGTATGTGTATCTGACAGATCGGAGCAAAGGCCAGATGAATCTACTCAAGTGAAGGCCCTGGCCAGACTCCGCTACCTCCAGCCGAAGAAGAACTGAGAGCCGGAGGCTAGCTCTTTGCGAGTGTACATAAATCATTCTTCAAGAGAGGAGGAGTGAAGACATGTACATACCATAAATAACCCTTATGTACAGTGTAAAGATCCAGGGTTTTAATGTGAGCCCGATGTTACTTTTGGCTCAAGTAAAATAGAGCTCCGCAGCTCGATAGTCTGTTTTCAAATATGCATACATTACATACCAAACCATACCATACCATGCCGGACCAGACCATACATTACCTTACCTCACCTTACCTCACCTTACCTTACTTTACCTTCCCTTACCTTTCCTTACCATACCATACAAACGTTACTTACATTACTTGCATTCCATACATTATTTACATTCCATACGTTACAGACATACCATACGTACCATACGTACCATACGTACCATAAATACCATCCATCCATCCAGCCATCCAGCCACCAGCCAGCCAGCCACGCAGCCATCCAGACATACATGCATTCATTCATTCCTACATACATACATTCGTTCGTTCGTTCATTCGTTCGTTCGTTCGTTCGCTCGTTCATTCGTTCATTCGTTCATTCATTCATTCATTCATTCAGTCATTCAGTCATTCAGTCATTCATTCATTCATTCGTTCATTCATTCATTCATTCGTTCGTTCATTCATTCATTCATTCATTCATTCGATCGTTCGTTCGTTCATTCATTCATTCATTCATTCACTCATTCATTCATTCATTCATTCATTCACTCATTCACTCATTCATTCATTCATTCATTCGTTCATTCATTCATTCATTCATTCGATCGTTCGTTCGTTCATTCATTCATTCATTCACTCATTCACTCATTCATTCATTCATTCATTCGTTCATTCATTCATTCACTCATTCACTCATTCACTCATTCATTCATTCATTCATCCATTCGTCCATTCATTCATCCATTCATTCATTCATCCATTCATTCATTCATCCATTCATCCATTCATTCATTCATCCAGTCTTCCATTTATCCACTCATTCATTCATTCCATTCCATTCCATTCCATGCCATGCCATGCCATGCCATGCCATTCCATCCATTCATTCCATTCATTCCATTCATTCCATTCATTCCATTCATTCCATTCATTCCATTCATTCCATTCATTTCATTCATTCCATTCATTCCATTCATTCCATTCATTCCATTCATTCCATTCATTCCATTCATTTCATTCATTTCATTCATTTCATTCATTTCATTCATTTCATTCATTTCATTCATTTCATTCATTTCATTCATTTCATTCATTTCATTCATTCCATTCATTCCATTCATTCCATTCATTCCATTCATTCCATTCATTCCATTCATTTCATTCATTTCATTCATTTCATTCATTTCATTCATTTCATTCATTTCATTCATTTCATTCATTTCATTCATTTCATTAATTTCATTCATTTCATTCATTTCATTCATTTCATTCATTTCATTCATTTCATTCATTTCATTCATTTCATTCATTTCATTCATTTCATTCATTTCATTCATTCCATTCATTCCATTCATTCCATTCATTCCATTCATTTCATTCATTTCATTCATTTCATTCATTTCATTCATTTCATTCATTTCATTCATTTCATTCATTTCGTTCATTTCGTTCATTTCGTTCATTTCATTCATTTCGTTCATTTCGTTCATTTCGTTCCTTCGTTCCTTCGTTCCTTCGTTCATTCGTTCCTTCGTTCATTCATTCAGTCATTCATTCATTCATTCGTTCATTCATTCATTCATTCACTCACCCATTCATTCATTCATTCATTTATTCATTCATTCATTCATTCCTTCGTTCGTTCGTTCATTCATTCATTCATTCATTCTTCCATTCCATTCCATTCCATTCCATTCCATTCCATTCCATTCCATCCATTCATTCATTCATTCATTCGTTCGTTCGTTCGTTCATTCATTCATTCATTCATTCATCCATTCATCCATTCATTCATCCATTCATTCATTCATCCATTCATTCATTCATCCAGTCTTCCATTTATCCACTCATTCATTCATTCCATTCCATTCCATTCCATGCCATGCCATGCCATGCCATGCCATGCCATTCCATGCCATTCCATTCCGTTCCATCATTCATTCATTACATACATTCATTCATTACATACGTGTATTAAGTGACATAGAGCTATAGTTGCAGAATTGTATGATTGTGGGATTGTATGTGTGATGGTTTATGCAAAGATATAAAGACAGTACTTACATGTAATTAAATGACAATGCATAAACAACAGATATACTTGTATACTGTCTTGTGTACCAGTATGTATATGGATACATATTATATATACATATGTGTATACATATATATATGTATGTATACACATATGTATATATATACACATATACATACATATATATACACATTCGATACTTTGTTTAGGATTTGTTTTTTCACCCAAATATGGACTCGGAAAGGGGAAGGGCAAGATATATTGCCTTCAATTTTGACGAGTTTGGCTTAGGAGTTTTCCGACTCGTTCACTTTGGCCTTGGTCTTGTCATTATGCAACTACTCTACCTCTCGAACCATGTATGAGAATGTGTTCATATTATTTCATATTGTCCTACTATGTTCCACTCAATTTATGGACAATGTCCTTGAAACTGTGTTTTTTTCTTTTGGCCCCAGTTTGCAAAAATGTTGCGCAGTTGATGCAAGACATGGCTTAAAATGGCGTTGCACGGGTTCTTCGAACAACAATGGCAGAAAAGTGCAATTTAAGCAGCACAGCAGCAGGCACATAACACATCACACTCCGTGCATCTTGTGTAGTTTCATGACAGACGCACAAACAGGCACAAACGCGCAAAAACATACACAAACACACGTACAGATGTGCATACAAAAAAAAATTCGACCAGAGCCTTCGCAACGAATTGCACGCACACAATGCTAGTCTTGCATGATCTTTGGTTGTAGCTGCTTCTTGCAGCTAATTGTGCCTGCCAATGCCTGCCAATGTCTGCCAATGCCTGTCACGTTTCGAAGAATCTGACGCAAAAGCAATGTGTGCCTGCTCCGCCAGAAAGAAAACTTAGCAATGTTTAAAGCAAGTAGAGCAAAATATGAAGAGAACAATGACAGGAGAAGGAAACTTGAGATTGTCGGCAGTCTTAGTTTAAGGCATTTTTACGTAATTCTACGTACACAGATTGTTTGCTGAAATTCTGTACTTTTTCTGTCAAGGTCCCCTCTGTGTGTATGTATGGCGGATGTGCGAAAACGCAAAACTGCCAGAACAAAAAGCATTCTTCTGTGAATAAATTGTAAACGCGTTTACTTTGCACTTGTTTGCTGTCTCGTGTTTCACATTTTTCTGCATGAGGGCAGCATTTTTTTGGCGTAGTGGCACATGTGCAGGCACATGCACAAGTTGTTCTCCATGTGTAGTTTGAGAGTACGGCTAATTACTTAGGAGGATATCTGCTGCACGTAGCTGCCTGCGATGATACAACTTGTCGATTTTCATAGGGCATCAGTTTCAGTTTGGCTTGGCAGATTTGTCGGGATTCCCGCAGTTTGATTTTTCGCAGGCTTTAACAGCGCTGGTTGCGTCGAGCTCAGGCACTGGTCCAACATCTCCATCTCAAAAGGTGAACCAAACATAGCCAGATCATTTGTCAAATTTGTCAATCTATGTCAATCTCTTGCGTCGCATTCTCAAACAGCTTCAATGTTGCTCCAGCATGCTCTGGGAAAGAAAAAACTCGGGATGCGAAATGAGCACAGCTTTCGGACCAGTTCTGCAGGGCCTGGGAGCGCAATGCGGACCTTGTGGCGTGGCGCTGGTGTGGCCTGGGCCCGAGCGTGGCATTCCCGCAGCACAGCGTGAAAAATTGAACGGTTTGAACAGTTGACTCAGTTGACTCAGTTGACTCAGTTGACTCAGTTGACTCAGTTGACTCAGTTGACTCAGTTGACTCAGTTGACTCGGTTGACTCAGTTGACCAGACTCTCACAGTTTGAAGCTCACAGTTTGAAGCTCACAGTTTGAAGCTCGAAGAGACCAAGCAGCGTGTCGCCCCGTCACATGGTGTACAATGTTGCGTGTAAAAGTGCTTTCTGCTAAGATTGTAGCTCGTGGCTCTGCTCTTTCTGCTTCTCAACTGATGGCGTGCTGAGCTCAGCTGGAAGCACTTTGCCGCATCTCCAGGGCATCTCAAGCTAGCGGACTGCCGACTCACGGAAGCGCACAGGTCCTTCAAAGAAAACCTTGCCGCAAAAAAAGGTGAACAAGAAACAGCAACATCACCAATTCATACTGTAAATGTGCAGCAACAGCAAGTTTCACAGGAGGATTTGTTGGTTTCTTTGGCTCACAAGATTCCCATTTTGCATGCTCTGGATTTGTAATCATAAATTGAAAGGGTCCCAGGCTGGCGGAAACTGAAAAAGCAAAATTAAACTGAGACGAGGCATCAAGCAACCTAAATTGAGACTGAGGTATGCATGGTTGAATGCTGTTACATGCCAAGAGAGTGAAAGCTACAGACCCCATTCAAGACAGAGATGTTTGAGAATGTTAATAAAGTAATATAAAGTATATATACAAGTAGCAGCGAATTACATTGAAAGTGTGAGTGCCGGAGCATTCCGACCAACGCTGGCACAAGTCACACTCAATAGATCTGAATACCAAATCCTGCAGCAAGTGTGCAACACTGTCTCCTGGAATGCTTTGTTGCAAGCACTAAGAAGGATCAAACCAAAGTGTGGAGAAACGCAGTAGATGTGAATCGCAATTCCAGCTGTGCACTACAAAACTGATCAAAACTGTTGAGCATGCTGTTTTGCAAGAACAAAGTGCCGGGAAATGGTATAGTATAGCACGGATGCTGTATCTCGGAAAATATAATCAATACATTCTGTCACTGCACAAATGAGAAGCAACATTTCACAAGGTAGTTGCGTGCCGAGTTGTCACAAAGAAAGCAGTTCCATGGATTTGTTGCCGTCCAAGAATTTACACCTGCAAACAAACAATCCCCTACGTCTCCTTGTTTCTTGAAATCTTCACACTTGAAACATTACAAGTTATTATCAGGGCCTTGCAGGGGTGTGACAGATTCCCAAATCATATCTTGTTCAGCTCGGCGTTGCACCGCAGGTACGATGAAGCCAAAACGAAGCTAAAGGCCTCTGGTCTGGGCGACGGTAAGAAACTAAGCTTCGCTTTGCTTTTGCTTGCCACCCTACCAGAGTCTACCAGAGTCTATCGGAGTCTATCGGAGTCTACTATGTCAATCTTTGCCATTTTATTTTTGGACGCTAGCGTTTTGCTTTAATTTGCTTGATGCATCTTGATGCATCGGCTCCAAAGCAAGGAATCAAATCATGACATGGCACATCAATGTACCAAGATCGCCAAGTATCCGATCACATTTGACAATGGATACAGTCCGAAGCCTGCGGAGCCAAGCTCCTAATCTGACCTGATGCCATGGATTTGGACGGGGATGAAGTTCAGTCAGTTCGGTCCGTATGCACGCTTTCATTGCAGGACGATCACAAAGTCTGAGCGTACGGGTGACAACCGGTAATATATGGTGATATGAAATGATATGAATTCATATGGGTCGTTTGGACATGATTTGAACGTGCGCTCCTGAACACTTTGAAATCTTTGGAGCCCCACAAGTGCATGAGACTCTAGGATCCTCACTGAGACCGTAGGATTGCCTCCAGAATCTCTAATGTGTCTCTTCTCCCTGACCTCGAGCTCAGACAACTCTGACTTGAAGCAAGTAAACTGATTAAACTGATTGACTACTTGTTGACTACTTGAAGTCACGAAAGGTAGCGTCAGCTACCTGAGTTCTCCGTGCTTCAGCACAAGCATAGGGGGTATTGGGGGGCCAGCCCGGGTCAAACGTGGAATTCTCGCCGTTATGTATTGGATATCAATTATAAGGGGCCCCCCCCCCTCTAAAATGGTCATGGGTTCAATTCCCACGGGTGACGCGGTCACGGGCCCCCACATTAGAGGCACACTCTCCATAAGGGAGATGTCCCTGTAGTCCAGCATAATTGGTTTGCTTCAGCCTCAATAACAGTTGCTGCAAGGGGTCTTAAAAAGGGGTTTTAAGTAAACCCCTTTTCGTGCATCATTTCACGCTGCACAAGACACCGTATCATGCAGTCATGCTCTGGATAAAATCATCTTAGACTGCGCAAAAACGTTTTTGGTGTATCATCTTAGGGGCGCAGCATTTTGACACCACTCCTCTCCCACTACACTACCTTTCGTCCGCCTCCGCCTGCTCTCAAGTCTTCTGAAGTAGCATCCTGAGATGGAATTTTACAGAGCACTCTCTTGACCTTGAAAAGCTTGTTCAACCTAACAGTGTTCAGCAGACCGAGAGTCAGCCAAATACACCAACTTACACCAACTTACAACTTATTACTTTGCTTACCGAAACTCAGATTTGTTTTCACTTTGCTTTCCTCTGTGTAAATACAGGTCCAAATTCAGGTCTGGGAGTCTGGGCAAGCATTTCACTCGAAGGCCGCATACTGATAGCCATTGCATGATATTCGTTTCAGTATGACTAAAGAGGTTTCTCTACAGTCGTTTTTGCAAAGAGTCGACTTTACTTCTGGGATTTCTAGGTGACCAACTTCTCTTGACTTCTCTTGACTCAGGCATTGACATCTTGTCACTTGTTTGTCACTTTTTTGTCATTTTTTCTTGGGATCTACAGTGGTTGTGCTGAACTGTCGATGTGAGAGGAGCTTGCCCCGATCTTACCTTCAACTCTTCAACTCTCAGATTTCATTGGAATTCCAGGTTTGCCATTGTTTGCTGGCACAGCAATCGTACGGTCCACCGAAGTACCTATGCCATGTACCTATATAATTACCGGGTACCTGCCTTACTAAAAAACATTCAAACGCCTAGAGTACCACAGCACCAAGTCTGGGTACGAAACTAACTACCTAAGATCCCAGCTTTGTCCTGGCTGACTAACGACGCAATTTGCAATTACCTGACTGGTTAATGGGGCAAATGATTTCAAATGACGCAACTAGCACACAAACACTGCTGCCACGCATTTGGATAGTAAGGGAAGTGGTGGCAGATGGCAGCCACAACCGGCGTATGTCGATATGGTGCTAAGATCAAAGTCTTGGGATGCGTTGAGCAGTGATACATACGACATCATAAGACTCATGCCGCAATGACGCAATGACGCAATGTGCAAAATTTGCAAACTTTCACCAGGAGATCGGAACCCAAATTTCAGAGCATCCAATGCCTCAGCAGATTGACAGGCAGCTTTGCAGCAGGAAACAATGTGTGCAACACTTTTTTCAACAGTTTCAACATGTTTCAGCATTTTTCTGGTTCTTCTCGCATGTGTATGTTTGAAATTGTTTTCTGGAAACAGTAGGGATCAGAACGCGACAGGAGAGGCTTGAGGGTTTTCTCCTAGTCACGATCCAAGGAATGGTGTTTGGATAGACATTTGGCCAGAGCATTGGGGCATGACGATGCGGCAGATTCGAAAGCTTATGAACGAATGTAAGGAGACCCTAATCAGACACACGGGATCACAATGATCACATGCTGCACATGCTTGATTTATTTTCATTCCAGTTGCGCCCAGTTGCACCCAGTTGCGCTGTTTTTGTGCCACCATGTGGCACCTTATGATGTCTCTCTGCGGCACTTCCAAAGCCCTGTTGCACAGGACGATCCTGACTGGCACCAAAATAATTCAGTACGCGATATGGTGAAGCACCATATTCTGCCACGTACAGCTGGTACAGGTTTGGGCTGCTTGGCCCACTTGGCCCACAATCAAAGCGCAGAATGATTAATGATATTTAATGATATTAAATGATTAAAGAATCTTTGCCGTGCTGCGAAACATAAACTCAGTACCTCTATCAATAACCCTTTGCGAGACTAGATTTCCCCAAGGACAACTGGACCCCTGACCCCTCAGGCTACGCTCTGAAGGTGAATCATGAGTCACCGTTGGAAGTGGCGGTTCTCGTATCCCACTCCTGGAATGAGAACGCGGAGGCCTGCATTTGTTCATTTCCAAGACGCAGTTCTGACAGAACGCAGTGGAGACATTGCGGAGACATGTCTAAAGTCTGTCGAAGTTTTCGGCGGACTTCTCTAAGCCAAGGAATTTGTGGAAACGCTCGAGCGCACAGTTGGTGCTGATGAAGTCCTTTTTGTTTGTGCATTTGCCATATACCAGAACGAGGCTCACAGGGCTGATCAATCTACCACTGCCCTCGGATCAACGAGTCAATTGGCCACTGCGCTGTTAATGGTTTTGCAAACAGTATGATTTGAAGACAAGAAGGAAATTGATCTGATAGTTTTTTTCTGTTTGACAGGATGGTGCGGGTCCGACTGTTTCTCAACAAATTGGAGCCTCGATGAACTGCAGTCCCTTCGGTCGAGTCTTGAAGAACATTCAGGAGCACAACCTGTGGCCGTGGCCACTGCAGCCACTGCCACTGGCAGCCTGGCGGCTGCCTGCTAGGCTAAACTTTGTTGTTTCGTGTTCCACGAAATTATGGACTGTTCGGTGTAGTTGCTGTAGTTATGGTGCAATTGGATGCAATGTGCGTGGCAGGAGCAAGCTCACAAGGCAGGCTGGTGGTGGTGGCCACGTGGCACCATTTACCTTGTACCAGGTGCCTTGCCAAAGCAAATGGGGACCTGGGACTTGAGGTGGGTTAGGGGGACATGGGGGCAAGCACCATATTCAGACTCCACGAGGCAAAAATCATCTTCAGATTTTCTATATAGTCACAACCTTTCAGGGTTTCACTTGGGGACAAAGGATGACAAAGGCGCACGGGAACTGGATTTTAGGGGGACTTGGGTGCAAGCAAACCCTGCAATGACATGATGTTTGTGCTATGACATCATATGTGGGGATCGATCTAAAGGTCCTTGTAAAGAGTTCTAATTGCGAAGACCGTTCATGTTATGCTGGGAACCCTCGCGAAAGTTTTTTTTGGCGAGTTCGCGAAAGTTTCGCGAAAGTTGGCTATTATGAACCATTATTGTTATATGCATATACAGCTTGTTAAGGGCCATCACCTCCTGCCGCCCGGGGGTCCGGCAGGAGACGGGTACCGCACATGTACCGTTCCCTTCACAGGTAGCAGCCGAGCTTCCGAAGGTGAGGCTTCGTCACAGCCAAATACCATGGTCTTGAAGCGCATCCTTGGACATGCCGCTGGTACTGCCTAACGTTGCTTTCTGAAGTTTCAAGAAACGAGCTCCAAACGCAGCAGCCAAGCTTCCAAAGGTGAGGCTGTGCAAGAGCCAAACACGAAGGCCCCTGGTGTGCTGATGGCTGGGGTCTGCGGATTTTCGCGAAAGTTCCGCGAAAGTTCTGCAAAGGAGCGGGCAAGAGTCAAAGTGCATTTTGAAAGGAGTGGCCCAGTAAGCCTTGCAAAAAAAAAAGCCTAATCAGAAACAACCTGTCCGAAGAAGGGGACTCCGTGAATGCTAGCTGCATGTTTGCAAGGCTATACGAAGAAGTTATCCGTGATAATTTGGTGTGATTCGGCAGGTGATGAATGAATCTTCATAAGAGGAATTGTTGCTCAACATGGGTTCCGCGAGAGATATAAGCATGGGGGTCGCGAAAGTTCCGCAAAAGTCCGCAACAGTATTGTGAAACTGACCCATGACATGGACTGACCAGAGTGCCTATCACATGCCGAGGCCTAGCACTGGCCGACAGTAGCAGCTGAACTTTTGAGTCAGCACCCGCACATACGTGAGAAGGAGATGAAACATGGCGACAGAAGGGATCGAAGGGCTGGCGCTTCCAGCCGAGATCCAAGGGTGGCCGTGGCTACTTCAGTGAAGATGTAGTCAATGCGCATGGAGCTGATGACTGGGAGACTGGATCTCAGTCGCTTGCTGGCTTCACCGCCATCTTGGATGACAAGCCCTATGAGCCTGAGTATTACTTTGCCTTACTGTGTGAGAATGGATTGGGTCTCTACAACGACGAAGCCTGTGCCCTAGCTGCTGAGTCTCTACAACTTGAGCATGAGGCCTACCTGCCGCGAGGCCATGGAAAGGGCAAACGTCATGGTGGATTCCAGCCTCACCGTCACTTTGACATTTCTGGCAGTGTTTCTTTGCAGGAGCGCGAAGCCAGATTAGCCCAGCTGAAGTCCCGCACTGAGTGTCGCCGATGCGGTGCCAAGGGACATTGGAGTGGCGATGCAGCATGCCCCAAAGGCCGTCAAAGAAGCTTTCAAACACCAGTTCGACTTCTACCAGAACAAGCATGCCCGCAGAGGCCGGCAAGTCAAGTAGCAAGAGCGCGACGCCACGTGTGGTTTACTTTTCCTACAGTGGCTATGACCAGGGAAGTGAAGATGGCTGGAGCTACATGGCCATCAAGAAGGAGCCCAACGACACTGCGACTCCCTCAGGTGTTTGTGTTCCACCTCCAACGTCACTGATGACCACACAAGCAACATCAGATGGACCTGCACCTGCCGTGTCTTTGCCCAAAGCCTCGCCAACATGATGGCTGCAAGCCGAGCTGCCGGAGCTGCAAGCTGCCCAGCTGAGCCAACACCACGTTTGGATGAACCTGTTCGTGTCCGCACTATGGCTCCTGGACCTAAGACTTACAGCTACAGCCCCACCTCTGAGGTGGAATCCAATGAAGATGGATCTGATGAGTTCGAGAACAGCCTGCCGGACTTCCTGAAGCGCAACCCCAACGGTGATGCTGCACTTCTGCGTGAGGCACTTGGCTCAGGTGCAACGGAAGTTGTTCATGATGCGTTGCAATGCTTGAATGACATGGAAGTTGGCAGTTTGGGTGTTGCCACAGCAGTGTATTTGCCTCCCAATGCACACATCATCAATCCAGCAGTAGTCCTTCCTCCTTTAGAAGCTCTCCAAGAACGACATATGGATCAACTCAATGAATGGTTGGCGGCAAATTCACCACAAGACCCCAGGTATGCTGAAGCTTATTTGGAAAGATGGAATGAGTTTCAACCTGGGACCTGGGCATCTCCCCTTCACTCAACAGGATGCGGAGAACCTCTTGAGATGGCACAAGAACATGCTGGCTGGATACCGGCCTGAGCTGCAGCTGATTCCTGAGGCCAAAGCTCTACCTGCACCTCCAAAGGAACAAGTTGCACCAGCCTCTACTACTGCACCATCAGGTTCTGCTGATGGTTCATCAACTTGTGCACATCGCCGCATCACCCGCAAGGGCACCAACCAGCACTTTGAGAAGGAGACATGCCTGGACTGCCACAAGGTCCTCAAGAATGTGCCGAAGGGTTCGACCAATTTGGCAACCGGAAGTGCAAATGCTGCCAACGCAGCGCAACAAGCTGCCTGCAATCACCCTCGCATCAGCTGGAAGGGATCGAATGGCCATCAATGGCGCAACACCTGCATGACATGTGGCAAGGTAGTCACTGGCTACTTCCCGCACAAGACTCCTGGAGCAGGGCAACGTCCAAAGCCTTCCTCCACAACTGAGCCAAGAGCGATTGGCAGTTTTCCCATCGACAAGGTGGAGGAGATTTTCCAAATGTGCCACGTGATTGCCAGATTGAAAGCTGCCGACGACAACTCTCAGCAACTGCCTGCTGAGCGACTTCACAAGATCTTGGATGTTGTGATGGTCACTACATCGTCAAGTTCGACCTCCCCATTGCCGAGCTCTACGGAGTCTGGCGCTGATGAGAAGGGCCAGAAGATCCTTGACTTTGGAGAATTCCGTGGACGAAGCTTCATGGACGTCTTCCAGAACGACAAGCGCTACGTTGATTGGTGTTTGACACCAACAACCGAAAGCTCAAGGAATTCGTCTCCTACATCCAGCGCAAGACTGCTCCACGTTTTGGCTTTATGGCAACTGATGGAGGAGGATCTGAGAATGGCTTTGATTGCGATTTTGGACTTGGGCTGCAACCGCACTTGCCATGGTGATCGATGGCTTCAGCGGTACATGCATGCGGTGGACCAACATCACTATCCCCTGAAGCCTGACCATGGAGGAGGTTTTCGCGGAATCGGTGGCTCAGTCAACACCAAGGGCCTTCGCAGTTTGGATGTTTGCTTTGAGATTGAAGATGGCATGGCTGTTGGTGAAATCGACAGCATCGAGCTTGAGGACACTGCAGCGATGCTCCCCTTCTGCTTTCCATTTCTGATCAGCGACGTCCAAGACAAAGTCTACAGTGCCTCTTTGAAAGCCGAGCTGGTTGTTACCAACATGAATGGCCTGCTTGGAGTGCGACTTCTTCCCAAGCATCTTGCCATGCTTGGCATCACCGACGCCAAACAGCCTCTGACCTGCAGGTGATGTCCAATGAAGCAACATCTACAACACAATTACCTCTTCTAGAGCCATTAACAGAACCATATTCCGAGCGACAGCTGGCTGCCACTGGCACACAGACTTGGACTTGGATTTGTCTGTAGTCACTGGGTGTCAGACCTTGAAGCAAGATCTACAACAACAGCATGAGTCATATGTTGCAGTTAAGAAGAGACCCGCAAGACCATGAGCAAAGGTCAGCGGAAGTTCTTGGAACAATCTGTCCAAGAAATCCATGCAAGTGATCTTAGCCTCTGGGCTACTTTGACGGGCCAGAAATCCAGAACGCCTTTGCCGCGTGGGTGCAAAGTCTTCCTCATGGAGATCTTCGCTGGAGCTGCAGTTTTGACTTCAATGGCCATGACAATGGGCCTTCCTGTAGCAGCTCCGATTGACATCAAGCTGGACGGCACCGCTTTTTTGGATCCCAAAGTTCGCAATGAGATCGAAGCCCACATCGATGCTAAAGACCCTTACTGTGTCACCTTTGCGCCAGTATGTGGACCATGGGGATCCTGGAGCTGCCTCAACATGCAGCGCAGGGAAAGCACCGGAGATGCCATTTTGGCACAACGTGACGCTTGGTATCCTTGCCTCAAATGGATCGAGAAAATGGTCCGCAAGTGGATGGCACGTGGCAGAAAGTTTGTGGTGGAAAACCCTTGGCCTAGCGAGCTTTGGAGCACCCTTTGCATGGACAAGCTGATTTGCGAAGCACCCCATGATGCTGAAAGCCACGAACCTCTTGAACTTGTTCGTGGAGATCAATGTGAATTTGGACTTTGTGATGCTGTGAATGGCCTGCCCCACTACACTACAAGCCGACTGGTTTCATGACAGCCTCCAGCGGTGTGAAGAATCATGTTCAACGACGCTGCAGTGGAGATCATGAACGTCAACCCCTTGAAGGTGGACGCAGAACCCGACTTGCTCAATATCGGCCAGAGCAACTATGCAAAGCACTCATAGATGGACTTCTGGAAGATTTGCATGATCGCACTGTCATGACGGATTTTCATGATGCATCCATCGAAGAATCTGAACATGATGATGGTGGATTGGGAACTTTGGATTTTGTCTACGATGATGATGACGACTGAAGTCGTGACCCAATCCTTCCTGCGAAAGTGGATGCACAAGAACTACAACAACAAGAACAAGTTGAAGAAGCTCCTGCACCACCTGATCTGATGGAGCTTCAAGCAACCAGAAAGTTCAAATGGCTGCGTATCCCAAGGGAGACACGCGTAGCTATCAGAAGACTTCACCACATGATTGGCCATGGCAGCAACTCAGCGATGCTGCAACTTCTTCGCACTGCAGGTGCCGCTTCTGAAGCATGTGAAGCTGTTCGCCATTTTGCCTGCGAGACCTGCAGAAAGCGCGAACCTGTGAAGAGACCTCCCATTGTCAAGGAGCCCAGCAAGATGGTCTTCAACCATGAGATTTCAGCTGGCTGCTTTGAAATACATGATGCAGCTGGCAACCGCCACACTGTGTTGTCAGTGATCTGTCTTGGCACCCTCTTCCACCAAGCCTGGTGGGTAGCCCCTGGTGGAGTTGCAAAGAGCAGAGTTTGCGCTGAAGCTCTAATGAATGGATGGTTTCAACCTTTTGGAGCGCCAAAGATCATGACCTGCGACGGGGGAGTTCACAACCGTGGACGTGTTCAAGGCCTCCTACGCAGTCATGGCGTACGACTTCGCTTTGAGGTGTTGAATGTGTTGAAGCTCCCTTCCAACTTGGAAGAACGGAAAGGCAGGGCAGTGTGCTGAAACAGATCTTGAAGGGCGCAATTGAAGAGAGGCAACTGATAGGGATCAGCGACATTAAGATGTTGATCGCTGAATGTGCATCTGTCAAGAACAACCGCATCAACCATGGTGGTTTACCCCAAGCCAATGGGTCCCTGGCCGCCTGCCAACGGACATGACCTCTATCACGTCAGAAGAAGCAGAAAGCTTTGCCCTTGGAGTTCAGTCTGAACTCATGGAACCCGAGGATCAGATTGTGAGACAGATGGAGATTCGTCACGCTGCCAAGATGAGCTTTGCCAAGGCCGACAGCAGTCGCCGTGCGAGAGCAGCACTTCTGAGGAAGTCAGTGCCTCTGAGGGGGCCTTATGCCCCTGGCGATTTGGTTTGCTTTCATCGCCGCAACCGATGGCATGGACCTGGCCGCATTGTTGGCAAAGAAGGCCGATCTACCTTTTGGATCATACATGCTGGCATTCCAATTGTGGTTGCGGAAAGCCAGATCCGACCAGCCTCAACAGCTGAAGTCATGGTCAAGCAGATTTTGGAGTTGCGACCTAGCCGCAAGAGACAACGTGAGATTGATGAGGACAACGAAGATTTACCTTTTGGAGCTGATCTTACGTTGCCACACAATGCACCATCCTACTTGGAACTGCCCCATGAACCTGGATCCCAAGGTGACGGCGGAGAGCACCCCCCTGGTCTGGACTTACCAGTGGCGCAGGTGCCTCCTCCCCCCGGCTTAGACTTTAATGCCGGAGGACAGCCTCCCTTGGATGACCTGGCAGATTCCAACTCCTTGGAAGGTGAGCCGACTCAGCCTGAGTCCGAGCATGTGCCCACTTCAGGCATTCCCGCAGTTCCAACTACTCCTGCAATGGACTCTCCTGGCATTCCAACTGAGAAGATCTGCAGATGATTTGGATGGACACCGACTTAGATCCACCAAGCTCAACTGCAAGTCGAAGAGAGATCGCTTACGATCACCCCACTGTGAAGCGAGCAGCATCATGGTACCGCCTGAGACCCATGAATCAGATGATGCAGAACTTCGACAAGAGCGACATTTCATTGCTTTTCTTGCCCGACGGCAATCCATGTTTTTCTTGGGCGACGCATTCCCAAGAAGAAACGTCAAGTTGGACAGAGAGATTAACTACAAGAAGAGCGACCCTGATGTGCAACATGCGCTGGATCAGACCAGACGCAAGGAATGGAACAACTGGAAACAATTTCAAGCCGCACATGTTTTACCACCTGGCAAGGAACAAGATGAGTACCTTGCTGCCAATCCTGACCTTGTGGTCATTCCCAGCCGATGGGTCGACACCGACAAGTCAGAAGACCCATCCAAGCCAGAGTACAAGTCACGACTCGTTGCACGAGGAGATCTTGAGAAATCTTCATCTACCAGCCCAGTGCGAACCGACAGCCCTACATCCAGCCAATTGTTCCTCCACACAATCATTTCCTTTTCAGTTTGCAAAAAGAAGAAGGTGGGTGGTGGAGACATTTCAGCTGCGTTCCTGCAGGGCACCCAGATCAAGCGCAAGTTGGCTTTGAAATTGCCAGCTGATGGCATTCCAGACGAGGACATTCCTCCTGGGTCCTTGCTGATTTGTGAGAAAAGTGTCTATGGAACATGCGATACACCACGTGGATTTTGGAAAGGTTTGTTTGACACTTTGCTGGAATGTGGTTTGAAAGAAGTGCCAATGGAAACATCAGCATACTACCTGCCTGGACCTGAAGGTGAAGTTTTAGGTTTGCTTGGCACTCACGTTGATGGTTTGTTTTGGTGCGGTGGAGCTGAGATGGATGACGTTATTGCGAAGGTTCAAGAGCGCTACAAGTTTCGTATCACCAATGCTGAAGATTCTGAAGATGGAATTTTCAAGTTTTGTGGACGTTTGATTAGCCAGACCAACGACGGTGTGACAATCACCTCACCTGGAGTTTTGGATCGTGTCAGGGCGATTTTCATCGAGCCAATGAGACGCAAGCAAAGAGGACTACCAGCCACACCTGCTGAGATTGCGCAACTGCGCTCTGTGGTTGGAAGCCTTAGCTGGTACAGCCGAGTGTGCCGACCTGACCTTGCCTTTCAGGTCAACCAGCTACAAGCTGTGCAACAGAAAGCTCGAGTGGAAGACCTTATGGTCGCCAACCGCCTGCTGAACTTTGCCCTGGAAAGACGAGACCGCGGCGTACACTTCGCCGCGGACGCTTTTGAGTTTGAAGAGGCGATCATTCTGAGCATCAACGGCGCGAGCCATGCTGCAAGTTCTGATGCGACCAACGAAGGACACATTGTTGGTCACCGATCGCATTCTGGCCGTCTTTTGGCATTGACATTGAAGGAGTTTCTAGAGACAGGCAAGGGCAAGATTCATCTACTTCAATGGTCAAGCACAGTGATCAAGCGAGTCTGCAGAAGCACTTTGCAAGCTGAGACGTTGAGCGTGCAATTGCGCAGTGAAGATGCAGAGCGTATGCGCCAATTGCTCTATGTGGTCAAGAATAAGGCGACGGCATTGAAGCGCACCGAGAACTTCATCAATGCCATGGATGAGACAGTTGTCAGCTGGTACACTGACTGCCGAAGCCTGTCTGACCACCTCACCAATGTGAATGCAGCTGCGGTATCAGACAAACGTCTTGCCATTGACCTGACGAGCCTACGTCAGGAGCTGTGGCGTGAACGTGGAAACTTTTGGAAACCCAACCTGCAGTGATGAGTTGCCCACCGACTGCACTACCTTGTGCCCATGGGTGGCAACCAAAACGATGCCAGCAGACAGCCTGACGAAGGGTATGAAAAGCCACAAGTGGATGAGCTGATGAAGACTGGCTGGCTGCAAATGATGCTGCAGCAACCGAGCATCGACAGCTAGTGGTTTTACCCTGCAAATGATGCTGCAGGAGCACTCTGATCAGAAGAAAAGTTACGGGTGTGAAACTGACCCATGACATGGACTGACCAGAGTGCGCATCACATGTACATGCCGAGGCCTAGCACTGGCCGACCTTTACCTGCCGGCAACCTGCTGGCTCAAGCGAGCATAAAAGGGGCGCTCGCCCACATCTGCTGTTGCCCAATTTTCATAGTATTTTTTGTTCGCGAAGTATGGCCGTTCCCGGATAAAGGAACTTTGATCAACAACCTATATATGTATGCTTTATTAAATAGTCTGATACCGCGGCAAGCTGCACATGATGCTGGTGCTTCTGCAGTTGCAAATTGAAAGAAAAGGCCGCGCAGGCACAAGCGAGGCAGATTCGCAGGCATAAGCGAGGACTCTTCCTGCCAAACGTGTCACGTGTCAAATGCGGACTCACAGGCCTCAAAGGCTGCCTCAGAGGCACGTCAAAAATGTCAGAGACGTTGTCACGGCAGTGGTCTGTAGTGCCCTAGGCTTGGCCTTGCTCCTGGCCCTTGGAATTTTTATGTTTTCGCAGCTGGCTTGTGGTGGTGTGCCCGGACTCAACGATTTGTTTGTACTTGCTACTCAGCTGCAGAGAACACATGCTTTAGAAATCGTTATAAGGATATTTTATGATATTTGATATGTAAATGATACAAAAGGATGAACTGTGCTGTTTCTGGGTTCTTTCTTGGAGAAACAGATGTCATGCAGTCCTAGTTGCTGCACCGAGGAACAAGAGAGAGGTACGCTATGCGGTGGCTGGCGCAGTGCTGGGAAAGGAACATGCTTTGCAACCAAATGGGTGCCTTGAGCTTTTGACAAAAATCAGAGGAAGGCCTGGGCAATTGTAACAAATGCATGTGTGGATTCCATGGTTCGAAGGTGCTTGTGCTTGTCCCTTCTACAAAGGTCACAAGATGTCCCAACCACTGAATACGAGTCTAGAGCTGCTCAGACCGGCTCGGCTCGGCTGAAAGCCCGAGTCATCTCCCTGGGTAGAGAAGGGAAAGGAAAGAACAAACTAAAACTTGAAGGCAAACTGAGGCATGGGAATCGCAGAAGAATCCAGGAACAAAGGCGGCACAGACTTTGCAGCGATTTCCGTCACCATTTCTTCACACATGATGGCAAGTTTGTATGATTTTGTTGACATTTTGCATTTACTGGGTAAAACTTTGGTTGCTTTGATGGGATCTGTTTTTAATCCGTAAATAGAGGAACATACTGCGCAACTAAGCATTGTTCTTTACAGGATTTTTCCAAGATCAGCCGTGCTTATGTCTTTTTTTTGGCGTAAATACATGGAACTGCTCCTCTACTTGACTTGTTTGGCCATGTCTTTAATTATTCTGTACTTTTTTTTGGGCAAGCTTTGCCTTGGTGATAAATCCGCAATATTTTGCCACAATCTGCATCGCTCCAACGAAGGTAAACGGAGAAAGCAGGAAGCATGCCACCACTCAAGACTCAGACTCTGACCTATAGATCCAATAGGCAGAGGGAAAGGAAAGACATCAGGAAAGCGAGTATATAGAGGAAATGGAAGTGTCATGAAGTATCCAAGCATGTGGTGTCAACTGTAAATAGGAAAGTTGGAATCTTGGGCTGGAAGAGGTTGATCAAATTGGACTAAATAACACATAACACAAATTAACAGAGGTTTGAATCCAAGTTGCAAAGACCTTGCAAAGGTGAAGCACGACTTGGATCCGTATTGCCGCGCAGCCTTTCTACTGACCTGGTTTTTCGCTGGTGCGGCTGGGGTGATTGCGATGATGCTCTTTGTTATGCAGCATCGGGTGTACAAAGGGCGTGCCTTTGCTACAGCTGCTACATCTTGAAATTCGCAGACCAATCGCATTGAACACATTCTAAACCGGTTTTATTTGAACATGTAATTACTTTGCGCACTTTCCTTAGTTTGCAGCAGCTTGCTTTATCTTTATGCATGGTGTTCCAAGGAATGATTGCCGTGCCGAACTACCAAGACAATTTGTATCAAAGGCTATGGTGTGTATATGCCATTTGGCTCATTTGGCTCTGGAGTCCCTGCTGTCAATACAATGATTGTTCTACAATTCTTGAGAGTCAATCTGAGGAGATATTTATGGCGTCGCAGTTAAAGGTGTATGTGGGCCTCGCCCACACTTTGGCACCAGCAGGGAAATGCACTGCTAGGACAGCACGGTGCTCCAATGATGAAGACGAGGCAAGACCCACGAATCCATCGTTTGCTTTTCCGATTTTTGCTTTTCTTAGGGTCAATGTCATGTGACTATCATCACATGGTCTTGCTTCGAAGTCACTCTTCGAAATGTGCCAAATGCTTTCACGCTTGGTCCAATGTACTGGCTGAATGCTTGTGTGATTTTGTGTGCCTTGGTGGGATTTGATCAGCGCGATCTTGTGCCTTCGGTGTGTCTTCCTTCTCTGTTGAGGCTCGCATCCGTCGGGCGATTGAAGCCTTCGGAGCCAGATGCGTCCACAGTCGCAGGCATGGAGCAACTTTGCCCAACCTTCGGGCGTTGCGGGGCATTGCAGCATTTCTATTCTAATTGGAACAATTTGCCTAAATTCACTTAGCTTGTATGAGAAGTCCAGAGGCTTGCGATTCTTCCGGAACAGCCAAGTGGGGATGGATCTTATCACCAATCACTAGCTCGCACCCTGGCCCAGTGCGGGTTGAAGGTGTTGGAAGTGCGCACAGGACCAACTCTCATTTGGCAGTCCTTGACATGTTCGCAGCAGAGCGCACCGATCCAATGGCTATTGCAGCTGAAACTGGCTACAGAAAGGTCGATGCAACCATTGCTTGGACAACAAGCCGGGCTCAGAGAGACGCTTGATCTGCTTAATCTTCTTATGCTCGCTATATCTTGCTACTATTCTTGTGCTTCTTCATGGTTCCGCTTTCATGGTCTGGGTTGTCTGCAGTTTTTCTACGTGTTCTTTCCATGTCGATCCTGAGCTGCTGCGGTTCGATTGGATATTTGGTGAAGCGATCATGCTGCCAGTTTTTCAACATGGCAATGATGTTGACAGTGAAGGTTTGACCAGTGTTGGTGTGAGCACCCAAAATTAAG
>CAMXCT020000679.1:12500-32500 GCA_947184155.2 Cladocopium goreaui | reverse complement strand
GGGCAGATGTTGGGCCATGTTGACCCATCTTGATCCACAAGATCCGAAAAATGGGAAAGCCACAAAACTGCATAAATTGCAGGGTGTTTGTACCGACGACGGTAGGGTCGGCGGCAGGGCGGGCAGCGCCTCTGTCCTACAGAGAGAGGAGAGAACTGCCGTACGGCAATGCCACGGCCAAGGGGCTTTGGCCCCTGGCCGGATATAAGGGCTTACGCCCCGACAGGGGGCCCACTTGAGGGTAAAGGATCATAAAGTCTGTAGTAGGCGCATCTTGGGGCGAGGTTGGCTGAACTTGTGGGTATGTTGGCCCTCTCTTGGACCAGCTTTAAGGGCTTTGTTGGCCTGTCTTCGAGCTATGTTGGCCCATCTTGGGGCTATGTCGGCCCAGCTTCCGGCCCATGTTGGGCCATCTGGGGGCTATGTTGGGCCAGCTTCCGCGCGTTTTGCGGCTTATGTTGGCTATGTTGACGCATCTTGATCCACAAGAGCGAAAAAATGGGAAAGCCAAACACCGTAAATTGCGGGGTGTTTGCAGGGTCGGCGCCAGGGGTCGCGGCCCCTCTCTCCTGCGAGGAGAGAAGGCCTACGGCAGTGCCGGCCACGGGGGCTTGGGGCTGCTGGCCGGATTTAAAGGCTTACGCCCGACAGCAGGCCAGGCCCGCTTGAGGATAAAGGAGCAGCAATAGAGCACAAAGAAGAATTGAGGTTAAAGGACCGCAACTATATATAGGGTGTTCTTTGGCTTTCCCATTTTTTCGATCTTGTAGATGAAGATGGGTAAACATGGCCCAACATAAGCCGCAAAACGCGCGGAAGCTGGCCCAACATAGCCCTCAGATGGCCCAACATGGGCCGGAAAGCTGGGCCCACATAGCTACAAGATGGGCCAACATTGACGGAGGCTATGTTGAGCCAGCTTGCGCGCGTTTTGGGGCGTATGTTGGGCCATGTTGACCCATCTTGATCCACAAGATCGAAAAAATGGGAAAGCCGCCAAGAAACTAAGAGAACCTTCACCCCAGACGGGCTTGGACAGCCTGGGTTCCAGCCTTGGCGCAGCCCTGCGAAGGCTGCGAAGGCTGCGAAACAGGGAAGATGGCAGATGTCACCTTAGGAAGCCATTAAGAAATTGAGGAAATTTTCACCAGAAGGACCCCAGGCGAAACAGGGAAGATGGCAAACGTCACCTTAGGAAGCCAGAAAGAAACGGAGAGAACCCTCACCAGAAGGCCCCCAGACGGGACATAAGGAAACCATTAAGAAGCTGAGGGGCCCCTCACCAGAAGGTCACCCTTCCCCAGACTGAGGGAACCATCGCCAGAAGAGGTTGCGAAACAGGGGAGATGGCAAACGACAGCTTAGGAAGCCATTAAGAAACCTGGGTGCTGCCGTGACGGAAGGGTGCGAAGGCCACGAAACAGGGAAGATGGCAAGCATTACCTTAGGAAGCCATTGAGAAACAGAGGGGGCCCCCAACAGAAGGCCCGACCTTGGACAGCCTTGGTGCAGCCCTGCGAAGGCTGCGAAACAGGGAAGATGGCAGACGTCACCTTAGGAAAGCCGACGGGCTTGGACAGCCCGGGTGCAACTGGGGAAAGGCTGCGAAGGCTGCGAAACAGGGAAGCTGGCAAACGTCACCTTACAAACCATTAACAAACTGAGGGAACGATCACCAGCTTGGACAGCCTGGGTGCAGTCGTGGGGAAAGGGCGCGAAGGTTGCGAAACAGGGAAGGATGGCAAACGTCACCTTAGGAAGCTATAAAGAAATTGAGGGAACCTTCACCAGTGCCCCCAGACGCACACAGCCGTGCGAAGGCTGCGAAACAGGAAGATTGCAAACATCACCTTAGGAAGCCATTAAGAAACTGGGGGACCTTCACCAGAAGGCGCCCAGACGGGCTTGGACAGCCTTGGTTGAGCCCCGCAGGGGGTGGACAGCCTGGTTGCGGCCTTCACCAAAATTTCCCCAGACAGGCTTGGACAGCTTGGGTGCAGCCGTGGGGAAAGGCTCCGCGAAACAGGGAAGATGGGAAACGTCACCTCAGGAGGGACCCTTGACCAGAAGGCCCTCAGACGGGGTTGGACGGCCTGCATGGGTGCAGCCCTGGGGAAAACTGCGAAGGGTGTGAAAAAGGGAAAGTTGCAAATGTCAGCTTGGGAAGCCATTAAGAATCTGAGAGAACCTTCACCAGAAGGCTGCCAGACGGGCTTGGACAGCCTGTGTGCAGCCCTGAGGAAAGGCTGCGAAGGCAAGGAAGATGGCAAACATCACCTTAAGGAGCCATTATGAAACTGAGGGAACCTGCACCACAAACCGCCACACGGGCTTGGACAGCCTGGGTGCGAAGGCTGCGAAACATGGAAGATGGCAAACGTCATCTTAGGAAGCCATAAAGAAATTGAGGGAACACTCACCAGAAGGCCCTCAGACGGGCTTGGACAGCCTGGGTGCAGCCCATGGGGAAAGGCTGCGAAGGCTGCGAACCAGGGAAGATGCCAAACGTCAGCTCACTAAACGATTAAGAAATTGAGGGAACCATCACCAGAAGGCCCCCCGAGACAGGCTTGGAGAGCCTGGGTGCAGGCAGGGAAAAGCTGCGAATTCTGCGAAACAGGGAAGATGTCAAACGTGACCTTATAGGAAGCCATTAAGAAATTGAGGGAACCCTCACCAGAAGGGCCCACAACGAGTTTGGACAGCCTTGGCACAGCCCTGCGAAGGCTGTGAAACAGGGTGCGAAAGGGGCTTGGACAGCCTGGATGCAGCCGTGGGGAAGGCTGTGAGCAATAGGAATCCATTAAGAAGTTGAGGGAGCCCTCACCAGAAGCCCTTCAGACAGGCTTGGACAGCCTGGGTGCAGCCTTGGGGGAAGGTTGCGAAGGCTGCGAAACAGGGGAGGTTAAGAAACTGAGGGAAACCTCACCAGAAAGCCACCAGACGAGCAGAAGGTGCCCAGACGGGCTTGGACAGCCTTGGGAAAGATTGCGAAACGGGGAAGATACCACACGTCACCTAAGCCGCCTTGGCCTTAGCCATTAAGAAACTAAGGGAACTGCACCAGGAGGCTTCACTTTCGGAAGCGCCGCGAAACAGGGGAGATGGATGGCGATTGTATGGTCATGTGTGGTTCAAGCTTCTCTGGCGCACTCCCCCTTTAAAAAAAGGTTATGAATATGTGTAAATGTATACGTATACAATTAAATAGATATCTGGAACCTGCTGTCCAAGACGTTTTTCGAAATCGCAGCGATTTGACTTGAGCAACCTGATCCAAAAGACCTTGGACTCTCTATCCCCAAGCTCAGGAGTGGATGTGGGTGATCATTCGAATCATGCTGCTGGGCACTGCCTTGCAAGGCAGTGTTACAGTTCTGTCATACTCAATGGGACTGCTTCGGGGATACTTTGCACTGGGTCACTTGTCACGAGGAGAAGCGCTGTAGTCGTCATGGTTTTTGTCAAATCATTTACATATGTAACATATGTATATATATATACACATTATATGCTACATTTTATGTATATTATGTATATTATACATAGTGTATCAAAGGGTGTGCAGTACCTGACAATACGTGGGCCCTATTGGGCTAAGGCGTGACAGCCCATTTTATCCCATCTTGGCCGCGCGAGTCCAAACCACAGAAGAAATCCCTCTACCATTTTGCCATCTTCAACTTGTATTTGACGGCTCTATAAATTATCATATGCCTAACAAATTCTTGCCCATATTCCAGGGCCGATCATATTCCATGCCAAAACAGTTTTGAAATTTCATAAAATTGCGAAGACCCAATTCAGGTGAAATGTGGGTTTCATGATGTTAGCGAAGCGCTGTTTTCTGTGGCACATGCATTGTTGACAGCACATGTTCCTGGCCCCCCCTTTTTTTTCTGTCAGCGCAATTTTGAAATGACCCCCGAGTTGAACCAAAAACACCCAAAATGTAGACTGTCAAACCATGGAGTACGATGACACCCCTGGTGTCGACAATTTTTGGCACGCGAAAAAAAGTCAGGATGCGTGGCCCCTTGGCATTCACAATTGTTTTCACATACCAGAAAAGTTTCACGCTTGGCCCTGCCGACCTTGCTGGAGTGCCTGAAAAGAAAACCCTGGAGCTCAAAAGAACCAGATTTGCATGTAATGCGATCGTATGTGAAACTTCAGAGGTTTCAGATGAGAACTCCATCTTTCCCATATTCCAGAAACACGTGACTCCAGGCCATTTTAGCTCAAAAAGAAAAAAGAAAAAACACCTGCTCAGGCGGGAAAAATGTAAAGTCAATGTCGTGTCCCGAATACAAGGATTTTGTGGTATGCGATACCTGTTCTGGAGCGCGATGATTTCTGAGTATGTGTGGTGAATGAGATGACACCTGTGGAGTGCGATGGCGCCTGTGGAGTGCCCAGGTCCCTTCCAAGCGCATTAAGTTTTGAATATGCGTGCCTAGAAAGGCCAAAAGAGACGGCCAAAAAATGAATTCCCAATCCCAGCCCCAAACCTCGACAGACTCACCAATGATTTTTGTATTCTGTTTTCACACCATGCAAAATTTCACTGGCCAAACCATTCCCTTCACATTGAGCTGAAGTAAAGTAGCATACCAAAACCCAGGCCTGGAGTACCAGTAGTACAGCACAAGGCGGTGGCGGAAGTTCCAAAAACAGGAAACCTATAGGAGAGGTTGGTTGTTGTGAATCACGGATGGCAGAGCGAATCCACTGAATGGACCGAAAGGTGGTTGAGTTGTGTTTTTTTCGAGTGGCTGCAATGGCTGCAGCGGTCACCTCACTCACAGCTGCTGGATGTAGTGTGGTGTAGTGCAGCTGTAGTTGTAGTTGTAATGTAGTGGAATCGTAGTTGTAGCATAGTATAGCATAGTGTAATTAGTGTGGTGCAATTGCAGTTGTAGTTGTGGTGTGGTGTAATGAGTGTAGTGCAATGTAATGTAGTGTAGTGTGTTGTACTGTTGCGTGCGGTAGTGTAGCCTAGTCTAGTCTAGTGTAGTGTGGTGTGGTGTAGCGTGGTGTAGTGGAGTGCAGTGTAGTATAGCGGAGTGTAGTGTAATGTAATGCAGCATACCGTAGTTGTAGTAGTTGTAGTAGTTGTTGTAGTTGTATAGTTGACGAAGGAAGTTTAGAAGCCAAACTTCCAACAATATGGACAGATGAGAAGCAGAGATGGGAAGAGTCAGAGAAGAGAAGAAGAAAGAAGATCACAGAAGAGAAAGTCCCAGAAGAAAGAAATTCCAGGCGCGCGAAAAGGTAAATCGCGAAACTGGAGTGGAGTGGAGTGTAACTAGTCTAGTGTAATGTAATTCGTGTAGTACGAGTAGTGTAGTGTAATGTAGTATGGTTGTAGCTGTAGTTGTAGTGTAGTGTAATTGAGTGTAGTGTAGTGTAATGTAGTGTAAGTTGTAGTTATAGTTGTAGTTGTAGTTGGTGTAGTGTAGGGGAGTGGAGTGTAGTGTAGTGGTGGTTGTGGTTGAAACTGCAACAAAACCCTCACGTTTTTCTCATTTTTGACAAGGTGCAGAATCCCTTGCGCCGGCCATGCGAAACGACATCTGAACGCCCAAAAGTGGTCCGAACATGTAGTGTTTTTGACATTTTGACTTGGAAAGGCCTTCGCGCCACAACGGTGTACACTTTAAACATCTCAACTTCCAAAAGTGCTCCGAGGCTGAGGTGTTTTGCCCATTTTAACTTGGACATGTGCTTCGCGCCACAACAGCATGCACTTTTTCGACATCTCAACTTCCAAAAGTGCTCCGAAGCTGAGGTGCTTTGCACATTTTAGCTTGGAAATGTGTTTCGCGCCACAACAGCATGCACTTTTTCGACATAAAGTGCTCCGAGGCTGAGGTGTTTTGTACATTTTGACTTGGAAATGTGCTTCGCGCCACAACGGCGTGCATTTTTTCGACATCCCAACTTCAAAAAGTGGTCCGAAGCTGAGGTGCTTTGTAAAGTTGATTTCGTAATGCGCTTCGTGCCACAAGGGCGTGCAAGGTTTCATCTCTCATCTGGCCAGATGGCTCCCCACCCGCCGCTTTAGCGAGCCTACTTTTCGACCCTCCGGAGCCACAAATCATTGGAGAAAGCACAGCGAATCGCGACTTTTCCACCGTTTCGCGCTTCTTTCTTCTGACTCTTTCTCTTCCCTGATCTTCTTTCTTCTGCTCTTCTCTTCTCTGACTCTTACCACCTCTGCTTTTCCATCTGTCCATATTGCCGGAAGTTTGGCTTCTAAACTTCCTTCGATGATGAAAATTTGGTCACAGGAAGTTTATATAGTTAGAAAACTTCCGAGTCACGGACTATTGTCATGGACAGCGTTCCCACCATCATTTCAACCAGTGACCCAGCTTTGCAACCCAACAGCAGGCCAGGGTTACAAGGCTGCAATGTCATCAGGCAAGGTTCCAAGGCCTTGCAGGGCCCCAAGATTCTACAATTGCAGGTTTCCAGGGTTGCAAGGTTGCAGATTTCGAGAGTTCCAAGGTTGCAGAATTCTAGATTACCAGGGTTCTGGGGTTCCAAGTTTGAGAAAAGCGTCAACTCTACAGCTTCACAAGGTGCAAGGTTCAAAGTTATTCACAAGGGCTCTCGGTTTAGGCAGGGTAGCAAAGATCAAAGCTTACAAGAGGCCAAGCTTGGGGTTCCACCATTCCATGACCCTAGAGCCACATACTTCCAACGCCCCAAGTTTCCTGGTTCCAAGATTCCATGGGCCAAGGGATCCATATTGTGAAACTTCCGGTAAAGCTTGAGGGTTCCCAGTGCAGGTTCCAGATTTGCAAGAAGTCGAAAGTTCCAGAGTTCTGGAGATCCAGGGTTGCAGGATTCTAAGGTTGCAGGGTTCCAAGGTTCAAAGATTACAAGGCTCCAGGAATCCAAGGTTGCAGGTTTCCATGGTTTCAAAGCTCCAAGATTTCAGAGTTCCTGGGTTACAGGGTTCCAAAGCAGAAACCCTTTGCTGGAGACCTTGCAGGAATTCCTTACAGGAAGTTTCGTGGTAACCTTTCCGGACGCCTCAACAAAACTTGCGGATTTAGTTTGAGTTTTGTTTTATTAGATTGCATTTTTCTCTGCTTAATGTTGCATGAACAATCTGGAGCGATAAAGTTTGGAATCTTGGAACCCTGAAAGCTTAAAAGCTTGCAGCCCTTTAATCTTGAATAAGTCTAAGAACCTTGGCAACCTGCATCCTTGGGATCCGGGTACAAGATTGGAACTTTGCCCCTTGACCTTGCAACCTTGGAACCCTGGAGAGCAAGGTTCATGCCAGGGCCCCAGCAAAGGTTTCGTCAAAGGTTCAAGCAAGGATGCCAGCATCACAGTTTCAGCAAGGGATCCTCGTCTTTAATTGCCTGCCCCCCTCAAAAAAAGCGAGAAATTTAGAAGTTGTCCTCATATAGGTTCCAGCAAGGTTTCAAGCCAGACTTCCAACCTCACAACCCGCCACAGCAAGCAAAGCAAGAAACAATGTAAAAAGAAAATCGAAACCGACACCCGCATTGGTTCCCAGCAACATGTTCCAGCCAGAGTTTCCAACAACAAGGTTCCAGTGAGGTTCCAGCAAGGTTTCACCACGTTCCAGCAAGGGTTCATCAGGTTCCAGCAGACCAGCAATGCTCCAATAACTTTCCAGCAAGGTTCCAAGTTTCACCAAGTTTCACCATGTTCCAAAAAGGTTCTAGCAAGGTTCCAGCAAAATTTCAACGACTTTCCAGCAAGGTTCCAGCAAGGCTTGACCAGTTTCCAGCAGGTTCCAGCAGTTTGCCAGCAATGTTCCAGCAATTTCCGGCAAAAAGTTCCAGCGACATTCTAGCAAGGTTCCAGTAGTGTTCCGGTTTTCCAGAGCATGCACTTTGCTGGTGCCACTCCCCGGCCCAGAGATTAAAACCCAACAGGATCGCTCTCGAAACGCTGCAGCAAGGTTCCCAGGAAGTCAGCAGGTTCCAGCAAGGTACCAGCAAGATTCCAGGAAGGTTGCACGGTTCAGGCAAGCCAGGAAGGTTCCAGCAAGGTTCCAGCAGGGTTGCAAGCAAGGTTCCAGCAAGGTTCCAGCAAGGTCCCAGGAAGGTTCAAGCAAGGTTCCAGTAAAATCTCATCAAAAATCCAGCAAGGTTTTCAGCAAGGTTCCAGCAAGGTTCCAGGAAGGTTCAAGCAAGGTTCCAGTAAAATCTCATCAAAAACCCAGCAAGGTTTTCAGCAAGGTTCCAGGTTCCAGGAAGTTTGCCTTGAACTTATGTAAACACGTTTGTCGCAGTCCATTGTTATTGGACGTGTTGGATATATCAATATATTGTTAATACAATACAATCACAGCAGTTCATGAGTAGCTTTATTCGACATGACACCTAAATTGAGCGGTGTTACGAGAGGGCACCCATATGTATAATGACTGTTTAACGAAGCAAACGTCAAAACTAGCGTTTACTGGTCGATGTCCGTTTATTTATCGTGCCCGTCAAATAGTTTACATCTAAATCGAACATGTTTCATACGTGTTTGATAGGCACAGCAGTATAAATCGAAACTTTAATAATCGAAGGAAGTTTAGAAGTCAAACTTCCGACAATATGGACAGATGAAAAGCAGAGCAGGGCAGAGGCAGAGAGAAGAGAAAGATTAGAAGAGAGAAGAGTAGAAGAGAAAGAGTCAGAAGAAAGGGGATGCAGATGCGCGAATAGATTAGATGGATTAGATAGATTAGATAGATTAGATAGATTAGACACATTAGATGCATTAGATAGATATAGGTAGATAGACAGGTAGATAGATAGATAGATAGACAGATAGATAGATAGATAGGCAGATAGATAGGTAGATGTAGATAGACAGATATAGAAAGATAGATTAGATAGATTGGATAGATTAGATAGGTTAGATAGATTAAATAGATTAGATAGATTAGATAGACTAGATAGATTAGATAGATTAGATAGACTAGGTAGATTAAATAGATTAGATAGATATACATTAGATAGATTAGATAGATTAGATAGATTAGATAGGTTAGATAGGCTAGATAGATTAGATAGATTAGATAGATCAGATAGATAGATTGGTTACATAGATTGATTACATAGATTGATAAGATAGATTGATAGGTAGATAGATCGATATAGATAGATGAAGATACAAAGAAATAGATAGATGAAGATAGATAGGTAGATAGATAGATAGATAGATAGAGATAGAAATAGAGATAGAGATAGAGATAGAGAGAGATAGATAGATAGATAGAGATAGATAGATAGAGATAGATAGAGATAGATAGAGATAGATAGAGATAGATAGAGATAGATAGAGATAGATAGAGATAGATAGAGATAGATAGAGATAGATAGAGATAGATAGAGATAGATAGAGATAGATAGAGATAGATAGAGATTGAGATAGATAGAGATAGATAGAGATAGATAGAGATAGATAGAGATAGATAGAGATAGATAGAGATAGATAGAGATAGATAGAGATAGATAGATAGATGGATGGATGGATAGATAGATAGATAGATACATCGATCGATCGATAGATAGATAGATAGGTAGATAGATAGATAGGTAGATAGGTAGATAGGTAGATAGGTAGATAGGTAGATAGATCGATAGATAGATAGATGGATGGATAGATAGATAGATAGACAGATAGACAGATAGACAGATAGACAGAGACAGAGACAGAAACAGAGGCAGGGGCAGCCAGCCAGCCAGCCAGACAGACAGACAGAGAGAGAGAGAGCGACAGACCGACGACAGACAGACAGACAGACAGAAAGACAGACAGACAGACAGATAGATAGATGCCGCGTGTTTTCATATATAGGGTCCCGATTAGTGGCCCACCGCTTTGAAAAAACACACCTTGAGCGATTTCTGTTTTGTTTGGGCAGCTGGGCCCCAAACATCCCTGTTCCCTGGCACCTTTGACCTTGGAGACGTCGCAGCAACTCTTGAAAAGAAAAAATCAGGATTGTTGCGAAGTCCGGTAAGTATGCAACGCATTGTAAATTCCTAGAGAGACTTTGGGGGCATTTTGGGTTCCAGGGTAAAGTTGTACGGCCTTTAGTGTGGAATGCCATGTGATTGCAGCAAGGCTCAGTAGGGCATCCCATAATTATATTGGAGGTTGCCAATGTTGGAAGCGGGTCCAAGGAGTCACAGCCCTGGGCACGAGATTTTGAGACTAAAAACGCAACAGAATCGCACATGACAAAGAAGGGGATGGGGAGCAGGGCTCGGCTAACAGATCGATCTCCATTCAGGTACAGGATAAAACGGAGCATGCACGAAGAATTTATGTCAGCAATGACCCTATTTCTCTTAATGACACTGATGGCTTGCGTGGTCTGTGAGGCCTTGCAAGGCCAATGGCTGTTATAGCGGGATTATTGCACAGAGGATTGGGTGTTTTGATGCATGTAGATCATTCATAAAACCGCAATCAGCACAGCAACCAAGATCTATGCAGAGACAAGGCTACATCTTGGCCTTTTTTCTGTACATGCTGCTGATGTGGGCGATATTGCGTCGAACGGGGTGTTTGCAGCGCAAACACCTCCTTGTGCTTGGCCTGCTGCCGTTGGTTATTGGCGTTTTTCTGGTGGGGATAGCAACTTGATTGCGTGCCTATACAGTTTAACGATGCTCAACGATGTTCAATGGAGACCAGGTTGAAGGTTCATATATCTATATATATATATATACTTGTTATATAATGTATTTGTCGTTCGGTTTTTAGAGCACACTGAACGCGACAGAGTGCTTTCGTGAAAAAACAATTGAACAGAAACGGCGAGGTGGATTGGTTGGCGCCAGACGTGCGCAATCACTCCCTCGATGCTACACAGCTGCAATCATCACACAAGTGACTAAACTGACCCGCCCCTTAAAGACCCCGATGCCACATGCTCAGCAAGAGCGTGATCATGGGGTTAATTCAGACAACCCGGGATGACTCTGTCTTTCTTTCGGGAAAACGTCCGGACGGGGTGTTCCAGAAATGTGTGTTGCACTGATTTGACATTTCTTAGTTTGTCTCGTATGTGCATTAAATTCGGCCCAGAGATGATTCTTCAAGAGTAGCTTTGAAACGACCAACATGAGCACGGCGCGCAACATACTGCTTTTCCTGGAGTTATCAGCTTCAAAACTATTGCCTTCAGAATGTACAAATGTACAGGATCAGCTTTTACTCCCTTGAATGCAGGGCCAAACATAAGGCTAATGTGGACCTTTGGGCGTTAAAATGCAAACCTGAAATAGTATCGTTGTGTTTTTTGGGAAGAACTTAGCTGTAGTATTCGTAACCTGGGAGTAGACCTTTTTGTTAGACACCAGCAATCGGCCTTGGCGCTATACTGTTAACATTTGCCTAGACAAAATCATTCAACTTAGATTGTCAGAACAATTTTGTTTTATCCACCTGTTGGTGGTTCTTGGTATTTGGGGATAGTCATATCATGATTGGGTGGCTTTTGTTTCGGTCTTGGGGGCTGCGTATGTGGCTGGGACCTGCTTGCATGCTTGAACCCAGAGACAACCAGACATGAGGGCCAAAATTGAAACCCAAGATGGCACCATCAAAACGATATCTGGCAAATTCATGTGGTACTGACAGGTCTTCGGTACTTCTTAGCTATGGAAAGGATGCCAACAGGTCAAAAAAAGTTTTTGTCGGTTTCGAATCGAATGCGGGTCCTGGTCCACTGGGAAGAAGGCCGTGAAGGGGTTGAAGGCCATGGCGTTTCCCTATCCGCCCTATCCACTCCAAATTCATCAGTCCCAAGACTCCTGAAACTCTTAAAATCATCAAAAAGAACCATCAACCATCAATTTTGCCCAAATCCAGGAACCTGATTGAAATGGCTCTGAAAGGACACCCGAGCTAAGATTCATAGTTTTGTTTTTGTTTCCATTTTCAGAGTCTCCTGGATGTCATTTTGTCAAAGCATGATTCACTCACCTGCTCCCTTTGGAGCATTTGTCGTATCCTAGAGCCCGCAGAACCAAAGTTACAGCGCCTGCAGTCACTGCAGTGGCTCGATTTTCATATGGGCTGCAGGAAGAAAGAAATAGTATTTACGGCCCGGCGCTCATGGATTTCAAACGCACGCGCGCACACGTGAAACATAGACGCAATTGTCCAAACTGGTGCGCAGAGCCAACAAGTCCTTGAAGCTAGGGCTCACTCACCTGTTGCTGAGGTTGTCGCAGCTATGGGCTTCGTATTCATAATGCTTCCTGCATTCAGACGTGAAGCTATACTTGGACATGGATGGTTTGCTTCGCGTGGTGCTAGCACCATTGTGCAGGTTTCACAAGTGAAATCTTGTCTTTTGGATTGTCAGCACGAACTCTTTGAGGTTTGCAATATCGAGCCTTTTTCTGCCTTTGACAAGGTGCAGAGAAGCGTGCACAGATTACTGGATGGGTCTCCTGATGAACTTTGAGTAGGTTCCAAAATCGTCTTCCCTTTTTCCCCGCAAGACCTCTGTGAGAACAAACTTGGTGCCTTTCTCTCTTTCTGCATCGTGGCTGTTGGGATGCAGTTGCCGAATAAATTTAAATAATATTCATGCCGGACGCGTCACTTTGCTTGGTGTAGTCCCTCTTCAGTCCCACCATACGTCAGCCCTATTGGTGGACTTCTGGGTGAAGCAACCAAGTTTTCAATTCCAACAGCGCCCTCTAACCACAGCCTGTTTCGGAGGATTCGAAAATATGGCGGCCACTGGAGGGTTACTTTTCTTTCAATGGTGGGTGTGCTGACGTGGCTTCTTTTCTACGCAGCTTGGACTTTTTAAATTGTTTTTGCGCTTTGCCTTTGCTCTCTGCATGTTTTCAAACGAGTGAAATCCCGATCCTTGTCCCCGAGTATCTTGCCCTTGAAGGCAGTGTATGCTGTGTACCTACAAGAGCCTCTTTGGACTGCATTGCAGTGTCATTTGTGTTTCGTTTGGAAGATGGCTCTCCGATAATGATTATCCCAGCAGGGAGGCTCCGCGAATTTGCATATGCTGCATATGGTATATCTTTTAGATTCTTTTCGCCTTTTTTCATAAAGAAGCAGCCTCCAGGAGCTTTCAAAATCTCAGCTGGCAATTCCTGCTGGATTCCTAGAAGTGGAAGGAGTCACAGACAGCCGAGTCACAGCCACAATTTCGATCATGTCTGACATGTCTCAATTTTTTGGACACATCATGGTTGTACATGTTTGGTCATGTTTGTACCATCTAGTCTATACTGTGAGTGAGTTTAAGGTATGCATCTGTCCTGCAGACCTTGGCCCTCAACATTGGCCCACCTTTGCTGGCTTGTCTCTTGCATCTCTTGAATCTCTTGCATCTCTTGCAACAAAATTGTGACTAATCGGATGAAATCGGGATGAATTGAAGCGATCGGCCCAGTGGGTGTCAGCAAATGTGCTGAAACTTAGTCCATTCCTGTGCAGCATAGGTTACATTTGGTCTTTCCTTTTGGCATGGGGGGTCTCGTTCTCAGTCTAGCCCCGTGCCTTGAGACATTTTATCCCTTAGCAACTTGTACACAACTGATTCAAATTGGTGAGGTTCGAATGCAGATTGTGGACAGAGATCCGTCTGTGACTGAACATGTAATGAAGCTTGGCTCCAAAGTCCTCACTTTCCAACAAACCAAAGGCTTTAGCTGTTGAGCTTGCACGGGATTAATGTGCTCAGTTGAACATGGATGGCTCTGGGTGTGAGACTTCCACAGACCAGAGCTTTGAACATGCTGCAAATGCTTGTGCGTACGATATAATTAGCAGATTAATTCTGCAGATGCCCGTGTGGTCATTTCCAATCCAAGGGAGCTTTGCAATAAAAACATTGCAGATGGGAATTGGCTTCGGATTTCTGCATATGGATGGCTTCATTCTTAGGCAAGGTGTTGCAGATCTTCGATCCTCCACAATCAATATTGTGGAAGAGGTTGCCTCCACTTCCGGGATCAACGCAGGCCTGGCGGCACTTTTCAAGATTTGCCGAAGAAAGTGTTTGTTTGCGATGATTGTCGTCGCCTTTTTAAAGCGCTTCGTGAGGTTTTTGTCTTTGCGCCTCCTCGCAAACCACAAGTACAGACAGTGACACCTCGAGCACAAGTTCGGTGTCGGATTCAAATTCCGTCAATAGCTGAACAGGAAGCTATGCACCTAACAGAATGCTATGCTGAATGCGTTTGTGTTTCAGCAGTGTCTGTTTGGAGGTCTTGTCCAAGTCTAAGTCTCGCGCCCATTTTCATCCTTCTGAAACCTCCTGATTCTGTGGTGCCCTTCAAGTTCAAAGCTCCAAACCCTGGAAAATGCATTGAATTGTATACATGATAGAGGTCCTTCGACTGAAGCTTGAGACGGTCGAACCACATTTTGAGTCTCCTGAAGGACCTTTTTGCGACGTGAACGGAATGCTACTCCGGCCAAGTCGGAGACATTCTGCTGCGCGCAAGCAATTTTAAAGGCTTTTGTGTGCCTAACGCTCCATGGTTGCTCTACCGATGAGATGCTTCTGAACACCTCTAATAGTGCAGAGTTCATCACAAACCAATGAGTTGGCAAAAGATAGCGCGCTTGTGTTTGCCTACGGAAGCATTCGGAGGAACGACGTCCATTGATTCTGCGGCCATGGCACTGGGACCAGATCTTTTTGGTCAGAATCTGTGCAGACGTGCAAAAGGAAGCCGCTTTGCAAAGTATTTGCACAAAGCGGTTTAGGTTTTGGGCACTCTTTATCAAAATATTCCAAATGCATAAAACGAATCACAATTTGTGTAGGTCTCTGTGATAAAACGAATCTCGCAGATCCAACAGCTTTGGATCGACTCCAAGGCCCTTTGGTGCACCTCACGTCCTCTGTCATTGCCGAGAGCCTATTGTCAAATCATACTATGTTGTCAAGATATGTCAAGATTGTATTTTCTTAAGCATAAACATCAAAAAACTAACCCAGCAAATCTTGAGATGTGCGTGAATGTTTTGAGAACATTCAGCTCCATTTTCTATATTCCATTTTCCAAGAGCAAGATGCGCATGCCATATATCGAAAGGGATGCTTCACTTTCGCCAAGCTTCAGGCCGCGGTAGTTGGCACTACGTGCCATATGCCGTTTGATGTGGTGCTTACCATGTGCCCTACCGATATCTTGTAGCAATCATGGCCTGAAAAGCCGGTGGAAGACTGAAACAGTATCTTGAAAGGCCTTGCTGATGTACCCTTTCAGGTATCAAAGTGCACATAGTTTGGGTGGTGAGCGCTATGACCGGTATGGTCGCCATGGACCATTGGGCTGTGCGCTTGCCCTTGTTCAAGAGCCTGACACTGAGAGTGCAAGTCGTGACAAATGTGTTATCATAAATGCAAAAAATGATAGTGAATTAGATGGATATCATATGATATTATCATACATAATATATGTGAATGTATGTATTGTAAAGTAATGTAATGTAATGATTTGTTATCTTATGTTATGTTACGTATGGTATGGTATGGTTTGTATGGTATGGTATGGTATGTATGCTATGGTATGGAATGGTATGGTGTGGTATGGTATGGTATGGATGGATGTATGTATGGATGTATGGATGTATGGATGTATGGATGTATGGATGTATGGTATGTAAGGTATGTATGGTATGTAAGGTATGTATTGGTATGTATTGGTATGCATTGGTATGTCTTGGTGAGTCTTGGTATGTATTGGTATGTATTGGTATGATTTTGGTATGTGTTGGTATGTGTTGGTATGTGTTGGTATGTGTTGTTATGTGCTGGTATGTGTTGGTATGTGTTGTTATGTGTTGGTATGTGTTGGTATGTGTTGGTATGTGTTGGTATGTGTTGGTATGTGTTGTTATGTGCTGGTATGTGTTGGTATGTGTTGTTATGTGTTGGTATGTGTTGGTATGTGTTGGTATGTGTTGGTATGTGTTGGTATGTGTTGGTATGTGTATGTATGTATGTACGTACGTACGTACGTACGTATGTATGTATGTATGTATGCTTGCAATGTATGCAATGTATGGTATGGTATGGTATGGTATGCAATGCATGTAATGCATGTAATGCATGTATGTATGTCTGTATGTATGTATGTATGTATGTATGTATGTTTGCAATGTATGCAATGTATGCAATGTATGCAATGTATGGTATGGTATGGTATGGTATGGTATGCAATGCATGTAATGTATGTAATGTATGTAATGTAATGTAATGTATGTAATGTATGTAATGTATGTAATGTATGTAATGTATGTAATCTATGTAATGTATGTAATGTATGTAATCGATGTAATCGATGTAATCTATGTAATGTATGTAATGTATGTAATGTATGTAATGTATGTAATGTATGTAATGTATGTAATGTATGTAATGTATTTTCAGTAATGTAATGTAATGTAATGGTATGTTATGTAATGTTTTGTGATGTTGTGTAATGTTTTGTAATGTTATGTAATGTTTTGTAATCGTGCTGTAATGTATGTAATGCTTTGTGATGTATGCAATGTTATGTAATTGTTTTCAATGTTGTGTAATGTTTTGTTTTGTATGTAATGTATGTAATGTATGTAATGTTATGTAATTGTTTTCAATGTTGTGTAATGTTTTGTTTTGTATGTAATGTATGTAATGTATGTAATGTATGTAATGTATGTAATGTATGTAATGTATGTAATGTATGTAATGTATGTAATGTATGTAATGTATGTAATGTATGTAATGTATGTAATGTATGTAATGTATGTAATGTATTTATGTAATGTATGTAATGTATGTAATGTATGTAATGTATGTAATGTATGTAATGTATGTACTGTATGTAATGTGTGTCATGTATGCAATGTATGTTTGTTTGTTTGCCTGTATGTATGCATGCATACATGCATGCATGTATGTCTGCAATGTATGTAATGTATGTATGTATGGTTGCAATGTATGTAATGTATGTATGTATGTATGTATGTATGTATGTGTGTATGTATGTAGGTAGCTAGGTAGGTAGGTAGGTATGGTATGGTTTGGTTTGGTATGGTATGGTATAGATGCATGCATGTATGGATGTATGGGTGTATGGATGTATGGTATGCATGGTACGTAAAGTATGTATGGTATGTATGGTATGCATGGTATGTATGGTATGTATGGTATGTACGGTATGTACGGTATGTATGTTATGTATGTTGTGTATGTTATGTATGTTTTGTTATGTTTTGCTATGTTATGTTTTGTATGGTGTGGTATGGTGTGGTATGGTATGGTATGGACGGATGTATGTATGGATGTAAGGATGTATGGATGAATGGATGTATGGATGTATGGTATGTAAGGTATGTATGGTATGTAAGGTATGTATGGTATGTATGGTATGTATGGTATGTACGGTAGGTATGGTATGTATTGGGATGTCTTGGTATGTATTGGTATGTATTGGTATGTCTTGGTGAGTCTTGGTATGTGTTGGTATGTATTGGTATGATTGGGCATGTGTTGGTTTGTATTGGTATGTATTGGTATGTATTGGTATGTATTGGTATGTACTTGTATGTATGTATGTACGTACGTACGTATGTATGTATGTATGTGTATGTGTATGTGTATGTGTATGTGTATGTGTATGTGTATGTGTATGTGTATGTGTAGTGTATGTGTATGTGTATGTATGTAACGTATGGTATGGTTTTGTATGGTATGTAATGTATGTATGTATGGTGTGCAATGTAATGTATGTATGCAATGTATGCAATGTATGCAATGTATGCAATGTATGCAATGTATGTAATGTATGTAATGTAGGTACTGTATGTAATGTATGTAATGTAGGTAGTGTATGTAAGGTATGTAATGTATGTAATGTATGTATTAAATGTAATGTATGTATGTATGTATGCATGTATGTATGTATGTATGTATGTTCAGCTATGTACTGTAATGTAATGTAATGGTATGTTCTGTTATGTTATGTAATGTTGTGTGATGTTATGTCATGTCATGTCATGTAATGTAATGTAATGGTATCTAATCTTACATAATGTAATGTAATGTAATGTAATGTGATGTAATGTAATGTAATGTAATGTATGTAATGCTTTGTGATGTATGCAATGTATGCAATGTATGTAATGTATGTAATGTATGTAATGTATGTAATGCATGTAATGAATGTAATGTGTGTAATGTATGTAATGTATGTAATGTATGTAATGTATGTTTGTTTGTTTGCTTGCCTGTATGTATGCATGCATGCATGTATGTCTGCAATGTATGTAATATATGTTTGTATGTTTGCAATGTATGTACTGTATGTATGTATGTATGTATGTAAGTAGGTTGCTAGGTAGGTAGGTAGGTAGGTATGGTTTGTTTTGGTTTGGTATGGTATGGTATAGATGTATGGATGCATGGATGTATGGATGTATGGATGCATGGATGTATGGATGTATGGATGTATGGTATGCATGGTATGCATGGTATGTATGGTATGTATGGTATGTATGGTATGTATGGTATGTATGGTATGTATGGTATGTATGGTATGTATTGTGTGTATGGTGTGTATGTTGTGTATGATATGGCATGGTATGGTGTGGTGTGGTGTGGTATGGTATTGTATGTATGTATGTATGTATGGACGTATGGTATGTAAGGTATGTATGGTATGTAAGGTATGCATGGTATGTATGGTAGGTATGGTAGGTATGGTAGGTACGGTAGGTACGGTAGGTATGGTATGTACTGGGATGTCTTGGTATGTATGGGTATGTATTGGTATGTCTTGGTATGTATTGGTATGTGTTGGTATGTGTTGGTATGTATTGGTATGTACTTGTATGTATTGGTATGTATTGGTAAGTATTGGTATGTATTGGTTTGCATTGGCATGTATTGGTATGGTATGGTATGGTATGGTATGCATTGGTATGTATATATGTATGTATGTAATGCATGGTATGGTTTTGTATGGTATGTAATGTTATGTAATGTTTTGCAATGTAATGTAATGTAACGTAATGTAATGTAATGTAATGTAATGTAATGTAATGTATGTAATGTATATAATGAATGTAAAGTATGTTCAGCAATGTAATGTATGTAATGTATGTAATGTATGTAATATATGTAATGTATGTAAAATATGTAATGTATGTAATGTATGTCATGTATGTCATGTATGTAATGTAATGTATGTAGTGTATGTATGTGTATGTGTATATATATATGTATATATGTATATATGTATATATTTAAATATGTATATATGTATACATGTATATATGTATATATTTAAATATGTATATATGTATACATGTATATATGTATGTATGTATGTATGTGTGTGTATGTATGTATATATGTATATACGTATATATGTATATATGTATTTATGTATATATGTTAGTAATGTTATGTAATGTTATGTAATGTTATGTAATGTTTTGTAATGTTATGTAATGTTTTGTAATGTTGTGTTATGTTCTGTTTTGTTATGTTTTGTCTTTTTCTGGTTTGGTACGTTATGTATATCTGTAATGTATTAATGTATGTATGTATGTAATGTATGTATGGTATGGTATGGTATGGTTTGGTTTGGTTTGGTATGTATGGTATGTATGGCATGTATGGCATGTATTGTATGTATGGTATGTATGGCATGTATTGTATGTATGTAGTGTATGTAGTGTATGTAGTGTATGTAATGTATGTAATGTATGCAATGTATGTAATGTATGTACTGTTCGTAATGCTTGTAGGTATGTAATGTATGTACTGTATGTAATGTAGGTAATGTAGGTAATGTAGGTAATGTAGGTAATGAAGGTAATGTATGTATGTAATGTATGTGTGTATGTATGTATGTATGTATGTTTGTATGTATGAAATGTATGTAATGTAATGTAATGTATGTATGTATGTATGTAATGTATGTATGTGTGTATGTATGTAATGTATGTATGTGTGTATG
>CAMXCT020000679.1:0-7500 GCA_947184155.2 Cladocopium goreaui | reverse complement strand
CAATAGTATGTAAATGTAACTGATATTATGTAAATGTATCTAAATGTATGTAAATGTATGTAAATGTATGTAAATGTATGTAAATGGATGTAAATGTATGTAAATGTATTTAACTGTATGCAAATGCATTTAAATGTATGTAAATGTATGTAAATGCATGTAAATGTATGTAAATGTATGTAAATGTATGTAAATGTATGTAAATGTATGTAAATGTATGGAAATGCATGTAAATGTATGTAAGTTTATGCAAAAGCATGTAAATGTATGTAAATGTATGTAAATGTATGTAAATGTATGTAAATGTATGCAAATGCATGTAAATGTATGTAAATGCATGTAAATGCATGTAAATGTATGTAAATGTATGTAAATGTATGCAATAGTATGTAAATGTAACTGATAGTATGTAAATGTATGTAATAGTATGTAATAGTTTGTAATAGTATGTAATAGTATGTATGTATGTATGTAATGTAATGTAATGTAATGTAGTGTAGTGTAATGTAATGTAATGTAATGTAATGTATGTATGTGTGTGTATGTGTGTGTATGTCTGTATGTCTGTATGTCTGTATGTCTGTATGTATGTATGTGTGTGTATGTGTGTGTATGTATGTGTATGTGTGTGTATATGTGTGTATGTATGTATGTATGTATGTATGTATGTATGTATGTATGTATGTATGTATGTATGTATGTATGTATGTATGTATGTATGTATGTATGTATGTATGTATGTAATGTATGTAACGTATGGAACGTATGTAAGGTATGTAATGTATGTAATGTATGTAATGTATGCAAAGTATGTTGTGTGTGTTATTAATGTTTTGTTTGTAATGCATGTAATGTATGTAACGTATGGAACGTATGTAAGGTATGTAATGTATGTAATGTATGCAATGTATGTTATGTGTGTTATTAATGTTTTGTTTGTAATGTATGTAATGTATGTAATGTATGTACTGTATGTACTGTATGTAATGTACGTAATGTATGTAATGTATGTAATGTATGTAATGTATGTAATGTATGTAATGTATGTAATGTATGTAATGTATGGATGGATGGATGCATGCATGCATGCATGTATGTTTGTTTGTACTTACGTATGTAACAGTATACATATTTCTACGTAATCGAATACTTACGTATGTAACAGTATACATATTTCTACGTAATCGAATATTTTTTAATATATGCGTAACTCTCTTATCATAGATTACCCTTACATATATCCATGATATGTGTACATGCATATTTATATATATACATACATACACATACGTACGTACGTACGATACATACATGCATGCATACATACAGACAGACAGGCATACATCCATCCATCCATACATGCATGAATACATGCTATATCTAAGGTAATTTCAAATGCCGGTCTTTGTGGATGTAGATATGATGTATGCAATGCAATTGCGAGGAGCCACAGCCCCTTTTTTTCATACAAATCAGTCAATTTGATCGATGCCAGACTGTGTGAGGTCAGGACCATCAGTTCTTTTCCGTGGATGGGTGCCTGCTTTTGTTCGCCTTGTTCCTGTGTCTGACTCTCAAAGCCTGCCAAGCCTGCGCAAGCTCTTGAAGTTACAGTATCCTTACATGTTGCAACATGTTCCTCTTCATGCGACTATTGTGATATTGGTGACACAGATCTTTGCCTGGTTGCGGGTGTTTTTCGTAGGGTTGAACATTTCTCCGAGACAGCTCGCTTGCTGATTATGAATATCTCGATGACACCTGATGTCTTACCGATTTGCCTGGCTCAGGAGTGTATTTTCCTTCGCTTTGTACGAACAGCTTCGGCAGCTCTTTGGTATCGGTTACTTGGACTGAGCAACGACGAATGCAAACAGCTGCCGCACTGCCAAACTTCAGGGGATCCAGGATGAACCAGGTTGTCATGAACACCCATGGCGCCGTATGCTCCATGCTTTAGTCTGCCTGTGTATAGTGACCGTATAGCCTCGAAAGAACGGTAAAAGGACATTGCTCATGATGTTATTTCTTGATAGTCTCTATTTACAAACAGCAAGAAGGTCTCAAAATCATCAACGCTGAAAATTTTTACTTAAAGAACTAGACGACGGTTGGACCGAGAGCGAAAAAGCTGTTTTTCAAGCAGCTCTGAGGATGGTAGTCGTAAAAGATAGTCGGTGAATAGTTGGTGAATTTTATATGAGCTATGGAAGGATATGGTGTGAAAAAGTAAGATTGATTAAGAAGAGGATACTTGGTAAAGGGCATCAGATGACACGTGTCTTGCAACCACAGAGAGAAAGAGGGAGGAGAGAGAGAGAGAAGGAAAGGGGGGTAGAAAGAAAACATGGAGAAATATAATGTGAGCAGCAAAAATGCACAGGAGGCTCGGTACCATGATGCTGCGAACGACATGTGTTATCTCATTTTACTATAGCAATTCCTACACACATTGCCGAAAAAGCTCGGCACCATCATTCCGTGGATGTGAAGAAACGCGACGCTTTTACACACAGACGCTTTTATACAGAAACGCTTTTACACACAGACCATTTTACAGAGAGACACTTTTGCACACAGACGCTTTTACACGCAGATGCTTTTGCACACAAAAGCTTTTACGCACAGAGGCTTTTACACGCAGACAACTTTACACACAGACGCTTTTACACACAGACGCTTTTACATACAGAAGCTTTTACACACAGAGGCTTTTACACACAGAGACCGGACCCGTGAAATCGCAATTTTTCCTCAGTTTTTGATATTCAACGTCCATTTCGTGCGAAAGGGTCGCGATGGTCAAAGTAAAATCGCAATTTTTCTTCAGTTTTTGACGTCCAACGTCCATTTCGTGCGAAAGGGTTGCGATGGACTAACTCAAATCGCAATTTTACCTCAGTTTTTGACGTCCAACGTCCATTTCGTGCGAAAGGGTTGCGATGGACTAACTCAAATCGCAATTTTACCTCAGTTTTTGACATCCAACGTCCATTTCGTGCGAAAGGGTTGCGTTTCGTGGCGCTCCGGCGGCACCGACCCCGCCTTAAGAGAGAGATAGAAAGAAGAGCGAGAGGAGATCTGCAGATGTGAAGGCGTGAAGATGTAGATCTGCAGATGTGAGGGTGTGAAGATGTAGATCAGCAGATGTGAGGGTGTGAAGATGTAGATCTGCAGGTGTGAGGGTGTGAAGATGTAGATCTGCAGATGTGAGGGTGTGAAGATGTAGATCAGCAGATGTGAGGGTGTGAAGATGTAGATCAGCAGATGTGAGGGTGTGAAGATGTAGATCAGCAGATGTGAGGGAGTGAAGATGTAGATCAGCAGATGTGATGGTGTGAAGATGTAGACCAGCAGATGTGAAGGTGTGAAGATGTAGGTCAGCAGATGTGAGGGTGTGAAGATGTAGATCAGCAGATGTGAAGGTGTGAAGATGTAGATCAGCAGATGTGAGGGTGTGAAGATGTAGATCAGCAGATGTGAAGGTCTGAAGATCTAGATCAGCAGATGCAAGGTGTGAAGATGTATTACAACAGCTGCTTTTTTACGAAGAACCCTTCGCAGGCGCTCTCGGGAAAAACAAAAAAGAAAAAAAACAGAAAAAAACTAGAGCAACAAAAAAAAGAAGAACCAAAAAAAAAAAAAAAAGAAAAAAAACACACACAAAAAAAACAAAAAAAAAAAAAATAAAAAACCAAGAGAAACAGGGGACCCCCCGCCCCACCGCTCCCCCCCCCCCACCCCCCCCCCCGCCCCCCCAAGCCGCCCCTCACCCCTCCGCCCCCCGCGCCCCCCCCCCCCCGCGGCGCACCGCGCCCCCCAGCCCCGCCCCGCGCTCCCCCCCCCAAAAAAAAAAAAAAAAAAAAAAAAAAAATGATTAAAACTCATTTTTGACGCACCCAACCTCCCTTGATGGCGCCAAGACTTTCATCAACGCGTCGCGCAGCTCGGCTACAGTGAGCCATTTGTTGTCGGGTCATGTCTCCACACCACCCGCAGCAGCCAGGGGCCGAAGCTCACTGCTGAACATTTCTGACAGAGCACTACGGAGCCATTCCACACCATGTGAAACAGCTCCTACGCGAAGTTCTTCCAATTTGGCAGCCCATGCAACTTCTCGATCATCCACCTACAGCATCTAACACAGTGCCACCACAAAAACTAGACGACGGATGGCCCGAGAGCGTAGAGGAGCAGGGTCTTCTCTTGTTAGTATGGAGACACAATTTTACAAACAATATATGAAAGATGTGTTATAGGCAGTCGAGAAGCGGAGTAGCAAGACAAAATAGTGAGAAGTGCAAGACAATAGTTTGCATCGCAAACACTTTTACACACAGACGCTTTTACACACAAAAGCTTTTACACACAGAAGCTTTTACACACAGAAGCTTTTACACAGAGGCTATTACACACAAAGCTTTTACTCACAGAAGCTTTTACATACAGACGCTTTTACACACAGATGTTTTTACACACAGACGCTTTTACACGGACACTTTTACACACAGACATGTTTACACACAGACACTTTTACACACAGACCTTTTTACAGACAGAAGCTGCTTTTACACACAAACGCTTTGACACACAGAAGCTTTTACACATAGACGCTTTTACACACAGGCACTTTTACACACAAACACTTTTACACAAACACTTTTACACACAAACACTTTTACACACAGACGCTTTTACACGCAGACGCTTGTACACACAGAAGCTTTTACACACAAACACTTTTACGCAGAAACACTTTGACACACAGACGCTTTTACACACAGACGGCTTTACACACAAGCGCTTTTACACACAATCACTTGTACACACAGACGCTTTTACACAGAGGCCGGCCCATGTCGTCACAGCGAAGTCATCGTTGTCGTGGCGACCTCAGCAATCCGACGGGGTGGTGTGGCGAAGTCCTATTTCCATGTGCCTCGAAACCAGCATGTATAAACATGTCATGCGGGCTATGTGCTTTGGGGCCCCCCAACCAAGGTGGTTTGCCATCTCCTGAAAAAAAAAGTATAAACGGGCGGACCTGGCAGGCAGCGACCGTTTCTGGGCTGGGACACGCACAGTATTACAATATGATATAAGTTGGTTCTTTATGCTGTGACTGGAATTGAAACTCTTATCTTAACACTCATACATCCATCTCTATATATTAACACTCATACATCCATCTCTATATCATATCTCTAGCTCTATCTCAATATGAAATATATCGATTTGTTTCTTTGTGGCAGCAGCTTATCCAGGTAATCCATCCCATCCCGGGGCCCTGACTCGATGCAAACCTAGCTGCACAGACCAACAATGCGGACCCGCAAAGCATTCAAGGACTATGACTAATGACTGTGACAGATCACATTCAGCGATGTCCCCGGCACAACTATATGCGCAAAAGGAATCGGCAGCTTTATTGCTCTTCTATGGAGTCTCAGACCGTTCTGCTTGACCCACGCCGATGCACTATGGTGAGACAGGATGCACTATGGTGAAACTGAATGTCTCAAGCAAAGATGCGTGCATCAGCAAGTCTCAGACAGTTCTGGTTGACTCATGCTGATGCACTTCATTTTCAAATTCAATTGTCACGACGGCGTTGAGTCAGGCAAAGAACCGACCTGGCCCCCAGCCAGGGTGGGGGAACCAGCCTATCCCCTCAAACAATTATAGGAGCAGGCCATAATTACATACGCAGTATCAAAGTCTGAAGCTAAGGCCTAAGGGTATTAATTAGGACTCGATGATATGCACCACATCACAATACGTGACCAAGTATGTAATGTCATGGCGAGCCTAACTAAAACTTTTTTGTCCGTCCCGAGATTGTCCTGCAAAACCTTGAAGCGATCACTGCTTGCAGACCATCGCAGCTGTTGCATGCCATTCAGCATGGTCGGGTCCACTGGCACTGTGCTGCAAAGCGATGAGTCCGCGCCGTGCAAGCGCGCCGTGCCAGCGAGAAGTAAGTCTGGATCGCCTCCTCGAAGTCGATGATGATGATGATGATGTTGTTGAGGATGTACGCAACCGAGCACGGGTTATCATCCACCCCTGAAAACAAACCAGTAGAAAATGGAGACGACCAAGAGGAAGTCCCTTCGCACGCCAAGAGTAGGCCACCATAAGGCAGTGAAGACTCAACCTTAACAAGCAGGGCATGGAACGTCCATGAAAGCACCATAAACAGAAAGGCATCTCTCACGCTTGCACCATAGGCAGTGCACCTTCAAACCTTGCACAAGCTGTACGTACTGATCACCAGACAAGGAAGGGTCAGGTGGCTCAGGGAGCACGATCCAGTGTCTTTTCCGTTCTGCAGCAGTGCGATTATGCTCCGCCACCTTCGTTTGCTTTTTCATCCAATCGGTGACCTTTTTGGAGAGTTTGGTGGAAACTGAAACAGCCTCTGAGGAGGCGTCGCCCTGTATACACCATTGCAGTTGCGGCACATGTTCATGACCTCGACGCTCTTCGCGGCGCACATAAATTGGCACTCGCCGCACCTGCTCATCCCAAAAAGACTCACGGGATGGGACCAAAAGAGGAGGTTCTTGGTTAAAGAAATCCGCATCTGAAGCATAGATCACATTACCAGCAGCATTGAAAAAGGTTTCCACAGCATCAGGATGAAGCAATAGGGGTCTCCATGGGAGACCAGCGCAACGAGGGAGACCCCACGTGTTCTGCAGGTTGTTGACCGTTTGAGAAGTAATGCCACATGGCCAAGGGCGACGCTCAACGTAGCGGCCAATAGCTGAAGCAGCTGATGCAAAAGCCCTTGCACGCTGGCCAAGTTGGTTGGCCTTGTCAGCCTTTGGCATCTCCAGAAGAACCCCTGTCGCGATCTCAAAGTCAATTGCAAGTTCACAAAAGGTGATGGCCTGGCTGCGACCTTCTTCTGGCCACTGGAGGTGGCCCAGATACCACTCCATGGCAGGCAACAAGGATGGCTTGACACCAATCTGAATGAACATACCATCATTGCCAACACGGCGATGTTGACCAGGAGCACGTTGGACAAGGAGCCATGGCTTAGGCACCGGTTGCCATTCCATGCTCACTGCTGGGCCAAGCCGAGGCGGATGGCGCACAGCGTGTACGGCTACAGGCCGTTGGCGAGAGCTGGCTGCAGAAGACTGTGGAGCTTCTACGTCAAGGACAGCTTCGCCATCAAGGCCCACAGGGGGCCGTTTGTGGCAAAATCGCCGACCACCTGTAGGATGGAGTTGTAGTTCGCGATGTAAACGTTCTTTCAATTGCAACCAACCGTGGTTCATGGGCAGTGGGGCAGGAGAGATGTTGGCAGCAGACCCCTGTACCTCCGTATGATTGCGAGCCAAGCAAACAAACATCATGCAAACCTGTAACCACACGGTATCGCGCAAAAGTTGCCCAAACTGTCGAATGCGACCATGCCAAGTGGGGTGATGATGGAGTTGCTCCCCACGTTTAGCCAGTTTGTCAGCTTCATTGTTGCCCTGTATC
>CAMXCT020000678.1:202656-223455 GCA_947184155.2 Cladocopium goreaui | reverse complement strand
GCATGGTTTCAGCGTGATGCGAAATCTTCTGGGTGAAACCTGTTGAGCCTCTGACGTGCGAAGCTGAACTTCGTGCGTGTGCACAGCCATGTGCAACTGCCTCGCCAGCCTCCATAGAAACAGCATGACAGCAACAAGAAGGAAGACGAGATTTGTTCATGTTGGATTTCGGTGTGTATCTATGGTGGTAGGCTCATTCCGCTGTACAGAAACTGGTGGCATTGTTGACATGAAAAAGATTGGGCAGGCTGTCAGATGTGACTTGCTCTTTTCGTACATTTACAGTATCTTTGCATATCATTGCCAAGTTGTTTTTAAAAAATAGGTATCCTTGCATGGTCTTTCACAATCTTAAGTGATCTTTCAATATTCAACCACGGGTAGAACATCCCCCTTATCCGCCAGACCGCGGTCGAATCTAGCGTTGTTTTGGCGTTTGGGCATGGACGATGCAACATGATGAGGCCACCACAGTATCATATGCAGCGGATTGCAGCTGTGATGTCTTTCAAGGCCACAAGAATCGGAGCTCAAAGTTGCTCTTAATTTAATCTTGTATGCCATTCTCATGCTCAAAGATCACGATTACACGTCCCAGTCATTTATTCACCCATGATACGGGCCAATTTCTGAATCTGAATAAGAAGCTGACATAACTGCACCAGACACAGTGCCAGACACAGGCCAAATTGAGCATCCAGCTTCCCATGATGCTAGATTGTACGTTGATGTCATATCATATCATGTTCGATAATCTGATCTGCATATATAATCAGATATATATATATATATTATAATTATATATATATATATACATGTGTGTGTGCGCTTCACACGTGATTGCATGAACTATTTGAACACGTCTGTTCTGAAATAGGAAAAGTTAACTTGTGAAGACTCTGCAAACTAATAACTCTCAGTCTCTCATGCTGGTGCTTGGTTGGAGCATCGGCCTGCCATGATCAACATAAGGCAGCAATGATTTCACTTGCCTTCCCGTTCAGTCAAACCCTGCACATTGATTGGAACACCAATTGTGGAGCCGGAAAACAAATGTCAAGATTGCATCGCAGAGTGAACCAGTTTCGGACCACTGCCTCAGGCCCTTAAAGCTCTACAGCACAGCAGTCTCTGCGAAATTTCCCTCGCGGCAAGCCTGGGCTTGGGAGTCACATGCTCAGCCCCAGAGGCAGCTTTTGAATGTCTGCCAAAGCTCTGTCAAAGCACTGTTTCCCAGAAAAGAAGTTACTAAATGGATCTAAATGGACACTCGAAATTGGGGTTTTGAGATATATTATATATAATTATATATATATACATATATGCTGAAATTGCTCCGTCATTGACATCCCTCGTGCCACCATGTGCCAGCCAGGAATGACGAAGCAACGTGGGCTTCTTGTGTTGCCCAGGAACGGTGGGATACTCAGCATACTCAGCGAGGCCTAAATGCATTTGCCAAGGTGAATGTGATTTGTGAGAACATGTGAGAACTGAGATGGAGTGAGGCCGTCCAAGCTGTGGAGCCGCCTGAAGGTAGCGCCCGTGGCACCTGTGGCGCCCGTGGCCAGTGAGCCTGTGAAGTCAACTAAGCCAGCTGAGGCAAGGAGTGATTTCATTCCGCCAATGTTCTGAGAATCTATGAGGATCCTCTGGCAAGCCTTGACGGCCTGTCCTGTCCCAGGCTTTCAATTCTCTTCTCAAATGGGAAGTTTCCGTGCGAAGCAGCTTGACAGATCCGGGCAGATTGTTTGGCTTCAGAAGAGCCATTGAGCACTGGCACACGAAGTCTCAAGTCTTTCGAACACACGCATTCCAACATCACAAATCATGGCGACGCATCCTGGAAAGTATCAGTTGGAACCTGCCAGCACCTTCAAGTTTTAGAAGGAGTGCCAGTGATGCCAGTGTGTCAATTTCATATTTGGTGGACCTTGTTGATCTTGTTGCTGAGGCGCAGTGCTGGAGTTGAAGTTGCATGTGAAGCTCTCCGCTGGGTCCCAAAAGTCAAGGCCCTTTCGGCTTTGAGCCGGATGTAAATATGTAGATTTACCATGATTTACCAATGACCTTCAGGTACCTGATTTGTGACTATTTGTGGAGCAATTAGTTGGCAGGTCAGGGAAACGTTTTGGCATATCCATATCGAAATCCAGACGCGCACCATGGCCATGGGGTTGTCACTAGAATTTGTATTTGTGAGACTGCAACCTGCCGGCCAAAGACCGTGGTATGAACAGCCGAAAGGTGAGAGTATAGGAATACCATGGAATACCATCAGGCAGCAAATGATCCAAGAGGACCATCAAGAAAAATATCCGAGAAAACAGGAAATAGGCAAGATATGGCAAGATGATAAAAGGATATAAAAGGGGGAAGATCAGGCGCGTTTTTGCGAGCTGGAACCCATAAGTTGGCATAACTTGTCATGGAAAGGCTGAGTGCCTCGCCACTGCACAGAAGCATGGGCCGCCCAGGAATGGGCACCATTGGGGTTGTCACTAGTACCACTCTCGAAGCGCAGGGTCGCAGAATCCTTTGGACACAATGCTATCCCGCGATGTGCGATTCATGCGCCTTGGAACAAGTTCATTTCTGAAGTGATACTGTGGAAGAGGATGGAACAGGACATGGGAAACATTGGGGAACCATTTGTGCACCCGCAATTTGCATTTATTTGCGTTTAGTGTGTTTGATTGTGTTGCAAGCAGGCACTGTTCAGGTGTTTTCATTCGGCCAACGAGACATCTCAGGTGTGGGTAGAAGGACCGGATGGTACTCAGCTGGCAGAAGCTCGTGGAAGCGTCTCAACCTGAGCAGAGCCCAGCTGGACACCACTGGAGCGTGGGTTCGTACGATGAATCGCAGGTATGTCCCAAGAACACTCGCAGTGCCATCCACGTCCACTGGCATCTCGCTTGCATCAAACGCGTTTTAAATTGTTTTAAGCTATTCGCTAGCAGCATCGCTTAATGTCATCCACGGTATGCCACAGTTATATCTAATTTTTTCAAAAAATCATATGTAAGGCATGTGAAGCTGACCCCTTGGTCAGCTGAGGATTTGTCGGGCGAAGTCCTGTCGCGAGTGTCCTGAAGACAAGTGGCGTTTGATAGAGGCTGTAACATGTGTGCAAACATGTAACCATTACACATACATACACATCCACATTCTGCACGAAGAGGTTCTTTTTGGCCCTTTGGGGATCTATAGTGGTTTGTGGCATGATATGGAGTGGATCTTCACTGCTCAGTGACTCAGATTCGGTATTCACGACTCACGACATTCTCAAGACTGATGCTGGACTGATGCCCCAGTGTTCGTCTTGTGGACGAGGAGCACCCGCGGCCTTCAAGAGCCAAACGGCCATGGACGATTCCACAGGCAGATTGAAAAAACAACTTTGAGATACTTTGAGAACAGCTGCAGAAGGGTTGGACAAAGGGCGTGGTCGGACCTGGAGCGTTGCAGCCTGGTTGGCTGCTTGGAAATCTTTAAGCGGGATATAGATGGATATAGCGGGATACAAGATGATACAAGCCGTCGCCGTAGCTCGTTCCAGTGAGTCAAACAAAGCTGCTTACAGGCCCTCCTTAGTATTTTGGCAACGATTGGAGCTGCTTGGCTCGCATTCAGTGTTCAAAGGTGCTGCATGAACTCGGATTTTCAGACAGTCGTGTTTTGTTGTTTTGATGATGCTGGTGTGGACGTGGTCTTAGTATGTCTAAATATTTTTGACATGTTGTTTCAGGAGCCCACATCCAATGCATTTTTGAAACGTGAGCCATCCAGCCAGGAGTCTTTTGGTATGGCCAGAGTGGAACTTGGTGCAGAAGATCAAGGTTCACAAAAACTAATCCAGTAGCTTGTCCATCCGTGGAGAGCCACAATCTGCTGAAGCCATTTGAAGCCCTTTTTTGGGATCAGTTCGAGAGTTTTTTCTTTTGGTCGCGTCATTTGTGTGCATTCTTACTTCTAGTATTGCATAGAATTGCAGAAGCAGGTGCAAGCGCCTGCAAGTAGGCAAACATATTCACGGACCAAGGCTTAGTCTAATTTGTGGTTCCTTTCCTATACCACGCGGAGAGCTGGTAGACCCGTCAAGGTACTACCTGGACTTGGGCTTCAGGGGCACCACTGATCGCCCAGTTTTGGGCGAGCTCAGCAACTTTCACTTGCAGGGAGAGATGGGAAGGTCGCCATCGCGGGATCACGAGCAACGGGACCCCCATACTGAAATCTATTTGTTTCAGATTGTTTCAGTTGGCTTGAGTGGGTCTTCCAATTACCGCACTTCAAGGGTGCATGCGAATGTTCAATGTGGCTGTCCATTTGTTATGCATTTGTCGATATTTGTCGTGCTTGAGGTATGGAAGCCCCGGTTGCTCACATTTCAGCCTTCGCCCCTCAGAGCTGGATCGCAAAGCTACCCTTGGCGGACTTCAACGTTTGGTCGTGGTTGTGGGGCAACACAGCCGCAGATTGAGCCAACCGAGTTGAAATGTGTGTGTGTGCGTGTGTTTCAGCAGATCCCAACATCTTAGCACACGCTCACATTAGCATATCATGCGGCCGGAGATGTGAAGTAATTCGCATGGAGAGGTAATAATTGGATATAATTGGTATATATCACCTCACATCACTTCACTATACTTCACTAACAATGACTCTGCATGCCGTTGGATCCTTTGTGAGCTGGAGACTGAGAAGCACAGATACAATCATGGAAGGCTCGAAGCACAAGTATACTTGACAAGTTGGGTAGCAACGCCGTCTCTGACTTTTCTTCTTCATTGCACAGATCTATTGGTGATGTAGGATTTGGATGAATTTCGTTGGATTTGGTTGGATTTGGTTGTGATGATCCCAAAGTTGCGCTGCGGCGACGCGACTCGCCCAAGGCTCCATGCAGAGACCAAGCTTGAGCTCCATTGTCAACCTCATGGGAGCGCCAGACATGTGCCGATGCTGCTGTTTGGTGCTACGCTTTGCTAGTGGACGTTGAACGCTTGCTCAGGGGCAAAGGAGCAATCAATGCGTGACCAATACAATACCTGATCTGTGTGGTCTGAACTTTCAACAATTCAGACATGGATGATCAGGGATGCAATGGGATGCATCAAGAATATTCGAGAATATTTAGAAAATCAATATAAATAAATATATATATATATATATATAAATCAATAATCCATGGAGGCTTTCAGATGATTTGGGATTTGTGCGCGTGCTGTCTTAGGTGGCAATGGAGAGTAGACTGGCCTCCGTGTGCCGAGCTGCAAATCCGGACTTCTTGGCTTTCTGATGACGCCAACCCGAAGGTGGAAGACAGTAGTGCGAGAAGAATTTACATAATCTGTTTGCATTTAGTAAGCCGTTCGAAACTCTTTGACTTGAACAAAAAATGTTCAGCAACTTTTTGGGGTTGGTTGCGCAATTTGCTGAGTTTTTTCACTGCAATGTGCGCAGGTGACAATTTCTGCACATCTTCGACGGCCACAAGGTGAATTAGCATATTGCCGGGCGGTGTGTCGATTGAAGCAGCGAAGTGTCCGAGTGCAGCTTGGTGTCAAAGATTGAGACAGATGATGATGGGGATGGGGATGAGGATGAGGAGGGGGAGCAGAGGAGCAGAGGAGCACAAGGTTTCCATGACTGGCTGTTTTGCACATCATTGTTGTTGCATGTTGTTGCAAACCCGCAAAGGATTTGGATTGGCAGCAGCGGCTCTAAGCCAGCACATGCTTCTGTTCGGGGCCGATTGCTGGATGGCAGCGTTGGCAGTGACAGTGACAGACTCTTGCCACATAGAGATACATAGAGTGGCAATTGCCGGACGATTCAGATTTCCTCCACAACCCAGCTGTTTACCATTGCTGCAGCGCTTGCTCTGAGAGATCAATGTGCATTGTCAACTTGTCTAAGGAAAGGTCACCATTGCAGCTGCTTGGTTCGGTGAGTTTTCGTCTAAACGGATGGGGTCAGTACCGAGTAGAAGCTATAACCTGTCGAAGCCCATACGAGTAACCGACAAAATTAGCGGAAGACTAAAGTAGTGGGGAGTGGACATGGGATGTTCAAACTTGTGCGAAAACATTCACAACCGATAGGGGGCCACCCACTTACCGATACCCTATTTTCACATATTTTTACACATAGCATGGAAGTACAAACCTTCACAACCGATAGGGGGCCACCCACTTTGGCCATGCCCATTGCGGCTAGTAAGTAATTTTGTCCGCCACTTAGTAATACCAAAGCCAGCTGGAATTATCATGCGTCGCTTCTTTGCATAGCTTGACATGTAATGCAGAATCGTGCAGGCTGCTTTGCTTGGTTCCACTGCGGCTATGGCACGATGGTTTGGTACAGAAATCCTGGAGCTCACAGTCATGGACAATGGCTTTTGCCCCAGGAATGCTGTTCAACAAAGACCCATTGAGATGGCAGCTTTTCTAACTGCAAGTATTAGAATCCCAAGAATTGACGTCCTTTTGCCCTCAGAAAATGATCCCTGAGGCTCTGGAAAGCTCTTGAACTATTTGTGCCGAATCTCAAATTCAAACTTTGTATTGTAAGGGCACCTCAAAGAGATGTGAAGAGGCTGTGTAGCAGCCTTTCTCTAACTGCAATCCGACCTTACATGCGAAGAGGATTCCAGCATGCTCCAGTGTTGAATGCTGAAACGTATTGTGGGTTCGAACATCAGCAGAAACACGCATCACCGCATCACAAAGTTATTCGCCTTGCGCAGCCCCAGCTTACAGCCTTTAGGTTGAGCTTGGGTTTTAGAGAGCTCCTGAGCTGCAGTTATTTTCTCTTACACCGGTGGCAACATTACGAAAAGCAGACAACACCTCCACGACTTGCATCGAAGGATGCAGCCAAGACGCCACATACATGCCACATCAATCCACATGTTGGCACAAACACCGCTCACAAACAGACCTTCCCAACTCGTCGCAACAACACTAGTTAATGGAAACGGAACAAGAAGTAACATACATATGATATCATATGATTATATATGATTCATATGATTGATTGGTGTTGTGTTAGTTCAATGATGATGATCATGATTATCATGTTTATTATCAAAGTGCTGGACAGGTTCTGGACAGCATGTTTCCGAACGTGTAATATAATATATATATATATCTGTGTGTGTGTGGGATTATAAGTGACATACTGACGACATTTGACCGTGGCTCGAGCATGACTCAGGAGCGGAGGTCCTGGCTCAGATGGTGTATCAACTTCTTGCGAGCAGTTTGCTATGGAGTACTGTCCAAAGGCCGGTGCTGGCCAGCATACCAGTAGTTTTGCAAAAGCTTGGATAACATTGTTGAGGCAGACATGCAAGGACTTTGCTCAATGATTCTTTGGAAGCATGTGTCTTGCTGTTTTGTTTGCGTTGTTTCCTTGTTGCCTGGAAGTTGTGTTCCTTCGAACCCTTCTGATATGACATTGCAGTAGCAGGATAGTTTTCGCATGTGTTTTGCGAGGCTTGGCGCGAACGATTACCGCCAGACTCAAATCTGTCGATGCTGGCGAAGCTGTTTGACTCGTGATGACTCGTGATTAGCCCAAGGCCAGGTCACAAAATCACCGAGCCGCCTCGGGAAGGTCACAGACAGATCAAACAAAAAATTATTGGAATTCTTGGTAATTTCATGTAATTTCTGGATTCTAGACATTTCTAGATTCTAGATTGAAATTTTAGATTGTATTTGGTTGGCGTGATGATGTTCAGTAGCAGCTTGCAGGGTGACTGATAGTACCCTGCAGGCAAAGAACTTTTTCTGCATCCTTTCACGTGCTGCAAGATGCATCAAGGCATTCTTGGATGTGAAAGCGTGCTTGCTAGCGTTAAAAGAGGCGGCGTGGAATTCAATTGGAAATGTGGTGAAGGCATTTTCACTTGAAACTTGCAACATCTCTGTGGAACCAAGTGAAATAATAGGCACTTGCGGAAAGCTGGCTGATGAGCCATGGCTGCGGCACGGAAGCGCTTGCAAGAACTCTTCGAAAAATACGACACTTCAGGAGACCGTTGATGCAGACGGAAGTGGACCATGTTCAAAGCTGGTGGTACGCGACTGGGTGTATCCAACTAGATCCAACTAGATCCAACTAGTTCCTATGGATTGCTCCGGCCCCACGATAAGATTCATATAAATTCATTTTGCAGGGTTGGGGATTCTGATCACACAGCCTCTGAAACATGACATGACTCATTGACGCAGCCATTGACTTATAATTGATGCATTCTGGTGGAGTTCAAGGCAGTACGATAGCAGGGATGGTTGCCGACTTGTGACGTGTGCGGCATTTTTTTGTGTTTTTTGCACACTGTGGTGGGATGGATAGGTCCGATGGGTCCATGGCCAACAGGCCTCGCCAGGAGATGGTGTCATGTCAGAAGATGAAATGACGATTCTTTTGTCTCGAGTGCTTGGTATTCCGGAGGGGCGTGCTCAAGATTGGTTTCAGCAGGCTGATGGGAATCGAGATGGCGTGGTCCATACCCATGAGTTCATTCAATGGCTCACTACAAATCCGCCCATGTGGAAGGAACATGTAGCCGTGGCAGATGGAAAGAAGACTGTAGAGGTGAATTTCGTGAACACATCTGGGGCAGTCGGCCAGGTATTCACCCTACAGTTTGTAAACTGCGAAAATGTGAGCTTCCCGAAGGGAAATCCTGCTGAAGTGGTGGTGCAACCAGGCGAGACAAAGAGCATGACACTTTTGCACCTCACTGAGCCCTACAAGTATCGTTTGCAAGTGTCCTATCGCAGCGATGCAAGTGGCATTGAAGATGATCCCAACGTTTCTGAGTCAATGTGCATCACTCAACGCATCGTTTTGCACCCCTTTCAACGTTTTGGCACCCTGTGCAACTTTCGACCGTACATTTCTTCCTGGACTTTTAGATAATTCCTTTTTGTGCTGCAGTTCAGCCGTCGATTGCCCAGGAGTTGCTGAAGCAGGTATCATTGCTCCAGAGTCATTGGTCGGATTATAATATCTATAGTCAGAACACAGTAGTCAGGCCAGTGAGACTAGTCCCAGAGATTTTTGCAAATCGTTTGCATTCGCCGAGTTTCGGCTTGTAAGAAGACGATAGAAAACTCAGCACATGGCACTCGAGGCTTTCAAAGATGCAAGCTTCCTGCATGACAACTCCAGCATCGTTGATCCCAACCGCACCCTGAACCTGGGCAACACGGAGTTTTGGATGCGCGCCAGGATGCTGGGTGATCCGGGCTCAGCTGTGCTGTTTGACCGCGTGCGACCGTATGAAGTGCAGCAAGGAAGTGCCACTTGGTAAGAAGCAGAGTGTGGGTGCTATGATTCAATGATGTTTCTACTGATTCCACTATCGCTAGGAAGATGAATTGTCATCAAATAGCTGTCTTGATGATTATTGATGGCCATTCTAGGAATTACTGATGGTTGGCAATAGCTGCTATATGCCACTTGTTCAAGGTCATCCTTGCCAAAGGCTGATAGTTTATGGATTGATGATTCTTGCAAATTGGTGTTAGCAAAGTGTTCCATGAAAGATGCTGAACACTTTCATGAGTCGTGGGCTGTTTGAGGTTGGAGATTGCTGGCTGATGTGTGCCTTGGGCTCATTGGCTGCACATCCAAACAAGTTGAAGAGCCTCTTTGATGGCAGGCACCTGTCGCATGATGGCAAGTACCTTGACCTCTCAATGACCTCATACTTCACGGCCGTTCATGTCTAGAGATCTCTCGAATCTCTAGATATCTTGGGATATCAACGAACCTATGGACGATAGTGACGATAGATATCAGATACTTGACCAACTCTAGCGCAAGAAGAGTTTATCAAGTGAGTGGTTCGAAACTGATCAGGTACAGAGGTGTCGGACATCGGGTTCTTTTTCTTGTCAGAGCTCTGCATGAGGCATGTTTTATGATATATATATAAATATATATATATATATATATCATGTGTGTGTGACACACATATATATATACCTTTAAAGACTTGGAAATGACGGATGCCAATGGATGCCAATAGATTCCAAGGTACAAGGTATGGCTGTACGACCTCTTTGAAAAAAAGTGGTGCCAGGTTGAAGTGGATGAGTTCTTGCCCTGCACCGTGACAGATGGAAGACCTCGTCCCACCTTTGCACGGCCCTTGGGCAACGAACTCTGGGTCATGCTGCTGGAAAAGGCCTTGGCCAAGTTCTGCGGTAGCTATGGGGCTCTAAATTCTGGCTACCCTGGCTGGGCATTCCAGGTCCTCACAGGAAAGTCCGATCTCATCTTTTTCTTGAACGAGGGCAAGCACTGGCGCAAATGCGCAGTCAAAAAACCTGACAGCAAAGAAGATGCAAGGAACCCTCGAAGCATGCGAATGGTGTATTGTGGCTGGGGAAGCAGATATAATACGGAAGACTTGTTCAAGTTTCTCAAGACTCACATCGAAGACAAACATGCTTCTCGTTTGAGTTTCTCTCCTTTTGTTTGTTTCCGGGGCTTCCTCGCTGAAGCATACCTTCTTTCTCATTTATTGGCGGTAGAGTGCTACATCTGACTTTCCGGATGTAACTTGTGCCTTTGACTGCAGACAAGGGCCACCTGCCTGTTAGCTCGATACCCCCATGAATATCTACCTGGCCACCCTGGCCCAGCGAAATGCTTGTCTGAGTCACTTCTGAAGCGCCAGGTTTTGGCTTGTTCCATTGATCGCAAAGACTTGGGGGTGGAGGCGCGGTTGAAGAATGGGCTCGTGGTACACCACGCCTACGCCTTGCTCCAGGCCCCGCTAGCACTTTGCAGTTCGCATGGGCATCTGGGGAGCCGGGGAACATGCCATTGAATATGGGATTTCTATGGATTTCTACATGTGCATGCTGCGTTTATACATGCACATATATAATCATATATATACCCGGGGAATCCTCTTTGGGAACTGCCGAAATTTGGTTTCAGTTTGATGGGAGGGTTTCAGGGGAATGATTCGGGGGTTTGGATTAAAAGGTGGTGGGCAATATGTCGATTGGGGAGATCGTATGTCGATTGGGAAGGTGGGAGAAGGGAAAAGAATAGGCAGATGATTTGTAGGGGGCAGACAGAAGGTGCTTTGCCCAGGGTTGTCCCTGGGAAGTGTGTTCGTGCAGAGCCTTTTGCAGTTTACTGCGGCATACTGCGGCACTTGTATGGGAGAAATATGGAAAGATGTTAAACTAGTAAAAACTCTGCGGATGAAACCTCAAAATGGCATCATCATGTCTGTCGGGTTCCGTGCTGAATGGAGAGTGTTCACTGTTGTTAAGTTTTTCAACCAACATTCACCAAGAGAGTTACGAAGAGTCAATAAGTCAATCATTGGGAAAGAGGATTGTTGGGAGGTTCCGAGGGGGTGATTGCAAATAGTGGGAATATGTCGGCTGGGAAGATGGAAGAGAGGAGTAGGGCAAGAGAATGGGCGTAAACTTCTCTTGCCATACACGACGTTTTGTCCAAGGTTGTCCCTGGGTGGAAGTGACATGACTTGCGCGTGCACATCTATTGCAGTTCGATGCGGAACTTGTGAAGCAAACATGACTTGCGTGTGTACCTTTTTTGCAGCTCACTGTGGCAATTGTACGGGGGAAATATGGAAAGATGTGTCTCAACTACTCCACTACTTTATTATAGACTCTTGGTTCTTGGCAACAGCATTTCCTCTCTGTGGATGAAACTGCAAAATTGCTTAAAACTGCATTAGCATGGATATATTGACGCATTATCATGTTTGTAGTTCCTCGATCTAGAGGGAGAGATGTGTCGCATTGATGTGCTACAGTCAGTTTCTAGGAAGCTTGCATGTAAACCAGTAAGGCGCTCAACATATCTGTATCTACTGCGTATCATGTATGTTTTCAGAATGTCACATCATCCTTTTGAACTGATGACGTTTGCTTGTGTTGGCTTGTATTCTGTCGTCTTGCTAGATTTGCTACGCTATTCTCCTGGTTGGGGATGGGGAAGGGGCTTCAGAAATGGAAAATCTACAAGTTGAGCTGAACCTAGACATAACATGACACAACTTTCCATCAAATGCCCGAGCAAACCCGGCGGATTCAAACTTATTTTCACCTATTTTGACATGTTTGGAGCTTTGGATGATGCTGGCACCACTGCCATATTCCACAGCGTAGGTGACTTCGGAGAAGATGGACAACGGACAGCCATTGAGATTGGTCCAGTTGGCCAATCCTTGGGGAAGCGGAGAATGGAAAGGTGACTGGGCAGACTACAACATCTTCAACAAAGGCCTTGCTTCGGGCAAGTGGGCAGAGAACCCAGAGCTCTCCAAGCGCATTGGAGTTGTTCGACGTGATGAAGGTTCATTCTGGATGTCATATGAGGAGACATTTTTTTGCTGGTACTTGTCTGTTGTTTTTTTTCCCATTGTTGACTGCCTTATAGGAAGCAGCCCGTGCCTGTCTTTGACACTGTTTATTCTTCTGAATTGAACGTGGTTCACTGATTAGAGACGTTTATGGAAATTGAAGAGCTAGGATGGCTAGCAAATGGACAGTGATGGTTTACTAGTTATTTCATGTTATTATGTGTATATATATATATATGTGTGTGTGTGTAAACCCTTCTAGCACAGGGAATGGTTAACTACACATGCAGGGGGGCAAGGCCTTCAGTGACTACCTTGCCCAACGAAGCTGTGTCACTGAAGGGGAAGCAACTGAGGACGCTCAGTTGTGTACCTGCTTGGTTAAAACTGGTTAAAACTGTTGACTTCGGTTCTGTTCATGCGCTGTTTGTTTTCTATTCCGTTATCCATTTTCAGCAAGCGATTTTTTGCTGTTGCACTGCAATTTGAAATCTGGTTTCACGACCGCTTCGACCTTTTCGACCTCTTCAACCTTGCGTTCTTGGATACAGCCTTGACAGGGTCTACCAGGTAGGAATTGCCAAATCTTTTAAGTTAAAACCCTGCAGAACGAACTATCCGCACGATTCGACGCGACCAATTTGGAACCAGCTCCAATTCTTAAAACCAGTCCAGTGTGTTAATGTCGCCCCGGCTTATATAGTCCGGGGGGGCTCCATACCTCTGTGTTGCAGGGGTAGTGTGCAAACAAGACAGGTCAGAGACCCAGTTCAGGCTCGAAATGCCAAGGCAGCTGAGAGGCATGCAAACAAGAGCTCGTGCAGGCTTAGACCATAAGCACCCTAGAAGGGACGTCCAACTTCAGGCAAAGCCACAAGCAGTCAGAGACAAGGAGAATAGTTCAGAGAACACATGCAGCTAAAATGCATCAAAACCAAGATCGTGACTATGTTTGCTTTATGCCAAGTTTTGTTTTTCCCCATAATTTGAAAGTTTTAGGTGTTGTCCTTTTGTGGGGTGTTTAAACGCGTAAATCTCATCTGGTGGCGACTGGGCAAAGCCGAAAACCCAGGATATCAGACTTTTTGCACACGTTTTGAAACGAAAACTTCGTATAATGGCGACTGGGCAAAGCCAATAAACCCAGGATGTCAATCTATAACTTTACACGTTTGAAGCGTAAATTTCGTCTGATGGCCACTGGGCAAAGCCGAAAAAACCCAGGATGTCAGTCTACTTTAAATGGTTTAATGCGCAAATCTCCTTTGATGGCGACTGGGCAAAGCCGAAAACCCAGGATGTCAGCTTAGGTTTATACATGTTTTGAAACGAAAAACTTCGTATAATGGCGACTGGGCAAAGCCGATAAACCCAGGATGTCAGTCTATCACTTTTACATGTTTGACGCGTAATTGTCATCTAATGGCCACTGGGCAAAGCCGAAAAACCCAGGATGTCAGTTTATACGTGCATGGTTTAGTGCGCAAATCTCCTGTGATGGCGACTGGGCAAAGCCGACAACCCAGGATGTCAGACTAATTTGTACACGTTTTGAAACGAAAACTTCGTATAATGGCGACTGGGCACAGCCGAAAACCCAAGATGTCAGTCTAGTTTTACATGTTTTGAAACGAACACTTCGTATAATGGCGACTGGGCAAAGCCGATAAACCCAGGATGTCAGTCTATCACTTTTACATGTTTGACGCGTATTTTTCATCTGATGGCCACTGGGCAAAGCCGAAAAACCCAGGATGTCAGTTTATAGGTACATGATTTAGTGCGTAAATCACCTCTGATGGCAACTGGGCAAAGCCGAAAACCCAGGATATCAGACTATTTGTACACGTTTTGAAACGAAAAACTTCGTATAATGGCGACTGGGCAAAGCCGAAAAACCCAGGATGTCAATCTATAACTTTTACACGTTTGACGCGTAAATTTCGTCTGATGGCTACTGGGCAAAGCCGAAAAAACCCAGGATGTCAGTCTAGGTTTACATCGTTTAGTGCGTATATCTCCTGTGATGGCGACTGGGCAAAGCCGAAAACCCAGGATGTCAGACTAATTTGTACACGTTTTGAAACGAAAACCTCGTAAAATGGCGACTGGGCAAAGCCGAAAACCCAGGATGTCTGTCTAGTTTTACATGTTTTGAAACGCACACTTCGTATAATGGCGACTGGGCAAAGCCGATAAACCCAGGATGTCAGTCTACCACTTTTACATGTTTGACGCGTAATTTTGATCTGATGGCCACTGGGCAAAGCCGAAAAACCCAGGATGTCAGTTTATAGGTGCAGGTTTTTTTGTGCGTAAATCACCTCTGATGGCAACTGGGCAAAGCCGAAAACCCAGGATATCAGACTATTTGCACACGTTTTGAAACGAAAAACTTCGTATAATGGCGACTGGGCAAAGCCGAAAAACCCAGGATGTCAATTTATAACTTTTACACGTTTGACGCGTAAATTTCGTCTGATGGCTACTGGGCAAAGCCGAAAAAACCCAGGATGTCTAGGTTTACATCGTTTAGTGCATATATCTCCTGTGATGGCAACTGGGCAAAGCCGAAAACCCAGGATGTCAGACTAATTTGTATATACACGTTTTGAAACGAAAACTTCGTATAATGGCGACTGGGCAAAGCCGAAAAAACCCAGGATGTCAATCTATAACTTTTACACGTTTGACGCGTAAACTTCGTCCGATGGCTACTGGGCAAAGCCGAAAAAACCCAGGATGTCAGTCTACTTTAAATGGTTTAATGCGTAAACCTCATCTGATGGCGACTGGGCAAAGCCGAAAACCCAGGATGTCAAGCTGATGTTTTGACATGTTTTGACATGTCATTTTCGTATGATGGCGACTGGGCAAAGCCGAAAAAACCCAGGATGTTAACTCACGATGAAAATTTGGCTCTAAAAGGTTGGCTTCAGGTGTTGATTTGTTTTTACCAATGGTTGTTGACTAGAAAGGTTTTTCTTGTTAAGAATTGGTTTAATCACTCTGAAGGTGTCCAGTGCCCCAAATATTGAACCACTTTGAATACACGCGCTCTCCATATGCCGCGCCATGCACTTTCCCCTTCTCGAGATCGTCGGCGTCATAGATCCCGATCACCCAATGCAAGAGGACTAGGTGCCAAATCTGCCCCATCGCGACCTAAATTGGTATTGGACATGTCTGCACATGGTTGTCGAGTTGAAATTCATGACACGTCCATCCTGACGGACCCAAATGTAGTCAATTTATTTCGACAATATGTGCCTCCTCCTCCACCACCACGACCAGCCATTCAGTTTTTACAACAACAGGCAGCGTCATGCCCGGCATTGAATGATTCAACCCCCACTCTGAGTGATCGCGAAGACACTAAGTATGATGTTGCGATCCCTGTACATTGGAAGTTTACAACAGGACAGGTTCCATGGAAGTTTGAAACTATGCTCAACCAAGTAAATCTTGCCAAACTCTCTTACTGCTTCATACGGGTGTACCCATTACAGTTGGACATGATTGAGATCAAGACGCGCAAACACTTGGAACTTTGGTCTACAGCGGTTACATATTGTATAGATTCCCCGGCGATTGACGCGGCACTGGTCAATCACGCCAAGTGGCTTGACGTATCTGAAATATTGCAGGAACTGAAAGGTCTGATGCTTCAGGAAATCCGAATCAAAGCATTTCATGAGTTTCCCCGGCCGAGTCTGCCACAACCTAGATGGGAATGGGCCATGTTTGATGAGTTCCTTCGTTTACATCACATTGAATCTACATTGGTTCACAGGGCGACTGCGCAGGTTTTCATGGACAATTTGAAGTACATCCCCAACTGGACTACAATGTTCACGGAATGCGAGCTGATTCATGACACACAGTGTGGCAACATTGGGCTGGCCTTTTTCTTTCCTTTTGGCTTTCCATCACCAATGATTGATGGACACTCATGCCAACCCATTCCATTTCGATGCTTTTATCCTTTTGGACATGGTACCAGTATGGAAGCAGCGATTCCCATCATCCAGAACCAGGTGATCTTACCATCATGCAATATTGATGAACAAAACGAACAATGGTACCCAAGTCCAGGGTTTTTCTGTCGGATTATTGACACCAAGGTAACAGAACAAAATTGGAAAAACCTTCGTCGCCAAGTCCTGTTAAAAACTGCACGACAATCGAATAACAAAGAAGTTCAGGTGATTGGGATTGCTGGATTGAGACAAAATTGTCACTACACACTACATGGAGGTGGAGTCCTCGCTGAGACAGCATGTGCGCACTGGTTTGATACAGTTCACCAAACCCGCGAAAAACGATGGCTTGCTCGCACACATCTGTCCAAAGTCTTAGGAATTTCCTACATTGACAAAGAAAAAGCTGGATTTAAATGAGTTCGGTACACATCGAGGTGCTTAAAACCAACAGGGTTTGCACAATGTAATTTCCCTTTTCGTGACAAGAAACGGAGCTGAAAAAGACCTCAAATGCCTCTTTGTTGCTATGATGTGGTTATTTGATTGTTTTGTTAAGTAAATGAGACTTTGAGAGTTTCAGATAACACCTGACGTTGAGTTCTAAGACAAAACATGTATTACAGGGAAACTTCGTCTGATGGCCACTGGGCAAAGCCGGAAAAACCCAGGATGTCAGTTTCACCATGTATGTTTTGATACGCACGTGTCGTTTGATGGCTACTGGGCAAAGCCAGAAACCCAGGATGTCAATCTAGTGTACATGTTGCGATAACACAGATTTTAGAACCATATTGACAACCTTGACACGTATTTTGCTTCATGCTTCATGAAGTCGAATCTGATACATCTCGCCACTTGGTCCAGCGCGCGCATATATAACAGACATACAGACATGAACACAAAGTAATATGCTCGTTATCCAGATAGGCACATTCTCCAAGTATCCTTTCAAACATCATACTGCTGCATTGGACAGTTGTAGCAAGTTTTCAATTTGCTTATCCAGCGTGCGCACAATGGGACGCGGTGATTCCCGACGCCGTTCGCGGTCCCCTGCCCGTGATCGTCGAAGGCATGAAGATGATTTGCGACTGCGACCGTCCCGAGGATATGTGAGGCAACATGAGACGTCCAATTCGCATCACAGAAAGGCTCCAAGAAGGTCAGGTAGTTCCCCAGTACCTGCGAGACATCAAATACACCTCCCACAGGCTTCGGAAGACCGATGGGAAAACCATTACGAGATTCCTGACACATGGAAACCCAACCAGGACTTTTTGGACACCAACTTAGTCTATGGCCTAGCACTCCCTCGTCAGGTCATCTCAACGTCTGTCAGTAGAAACCTTGGCATCGACAATGTACCTATTCATGAGGTGAAGCTTATCCCTATCATCCACAACATGTCTCAGAATTGGTGCCTACGTCTGTTGGCAAATGGCAAAGCCACATTCCTTGAGTTGTTTCGTTCCCGTCAAGAATGCTACTTTACATCAGCCCTTATGAAAATTCTTCGTGAGCAGCAAGTTGATTTCAATCAACTACTGTCAGGTGCTGCGGCCAAACAGGGTTTGTCCACAGATTTAACACAGTGGAGTGCCAGAAAAGCAGCCCTAGAAGCATTGGCCGATTTCACCATGGAACAGTTCCGCACCATTCTCCCACAGGACCCTTCCAATCAGTTGATGGAACGATTACGTAGAATGGAAGAGGAGAATGCCAGACTTCGTATGCAAGTAGGTCAAGGTGCTGCTGACAATTCGCATCAATCCCAAGCAGAGCCCGCAGTACCAGGGATAGCACCAAGCAGGAACATGCCATCCCATTCACCTCCCCACACCCTCCAGGCTCTTCCCACGCCTGCTGGCCCCAGCACCTCACCCCCAGGTACTGCAGACAGCACACGACAACCAGGGCAACAGACATTGCCATTCAGCGGACAAGGAAACGCAACAACTCAGGCACTGAGCAAGCTGACAGAACTGGCAGTACGAGACCGCCCAAACCATTTAGAATCCACAGGTCCCAAAAACCATACTGTGCAGTGTATCAATTCTTGGATGAAGTCGCAGGTTCCAGATACGAAGCAGCATGCTGAGATTGATCGACGTGCCAGGGAGTTTAAGGAAATGTACGAGAAACTCGATGCTGGCCAAGCACCGTCTCTACAGCGGATGTTGGTGAGTTGGGGCATGGAGCCCAGTGATGCAACCAAATTCAAGCCAGGGGAGGCTCTCAAGCTCCTCACGATTTTGAACCATTTGCACCGCTGACTTTGTCCGCATTTTGCGGATGCATGCATGACCAGTTTTGACTTACAATTCATGGGATCAACGAAGTTTGTCCTAGATGCAATAATTCACAATTTTTTCCGGTGGATACAACCAGTCCGGAAGACCTTTTTTGAACAATTCAACTATTTCTCCATGCGGAGATACCTCTGGTTGGAAACGATGCTTTTCACCAGGTTCGTTCTGTTGAAGAACATGTGCAGCACCACGACGAAAACATGGATCAAATTAGCACGGTTTCTCAAATCACAAGAGATCACAGGAAATTCTACGTTTGAGCAATTCCACTCGCCAGGATGGGTGTATTTAGAAACTTCTTGCGTCCAAGAGCACGCTACCTGGTGGTACGTGGGCAGTACAACAAATACACCTATGGATAGGGAATATAGTCGCTATCGAAAGTATGAGCAACTGCGTAAAGGAGTTGACGCCTTCTTTGAACCAGCACTGAAGATTTGGCAGAGCACCCAAACATTTTTTCATTTCATCATAATTCCATTGCAGCAAATTGACGATGAAATTGCATTGCGAGCAGCAGAAACGACATTAATCGGTCAGCTCAGGCCTATGTTGAACCACCTATTTGTCAATCCATTATTGAAGAAACACAGCGCTGCTGCCCCTTTGAATTTTTCTATGCCTTGTGAAACAGCCGGCAAGCGTGTACACGATCGTTTCTCTTTCCTTGCTAACTGTGCCCTGGACGAATCTGCCATGAGTCGCATGTGGAAGCAGCCTACACACTTGTTCGAGCTGTTGTACTGGCTAGGATGCACAACTCGACGAAAGTTCCATGCAGCACAAGTTCTACGGAGTTCGCAGGTAAACCTTGAGTTTCTGTACATGCTTTACAAACTTGTACACCAGATAGATGAACCCTGGCGCACGCGTGCGCAACGATCGCTAAAAGACTGCCTTGAGTTCAAAGGTGGGCATGCCCCCCCCGCGAATGTGCCAATGTTGCTGTTGCCCCTGCAGTGCGATGTGAAAGACCTAGTTCGAACGTGGCTTCGAGAGCTGCTGCAACATCATTCCTGTTTGTTTCCCTGGTTTCATGTACCAACCACACATGTTGTTCTGCGACGAAACAGGCCTTTTTCAGATTTCGTTTTCAATTTCCATTCTTTCTTGCAGAGCTGGTCCCCAGACGAATGCGTGTTTGAATGTATGGCTTGCGGTACATTTGATTATGGAGATCATGTACGTTCAACTGGACATGTGTTCAGCACAGCAAGTGGGTTGTTTCCAACGTTACTGGTTGGACATCTGAACTTAGCTGACACCGTGTTTCCATCACAAAGACGCTGGATCACAGATGCACAACAACAATTTGCTAAATGGTGCGAAAGATGGCGGCTAGGAAGACGGTTCACAACCATATGGAACTACATGTGTCACTATATTTGGCAACAACATGTCCAAGCAGTTTCCCGTGACGGTGTTTGTACATTCCAAGCCCTGTTTCGTGAATTGCGTAGTATAAGAAGGTTCGTCATTTGCCCAGCTGATCACCATCCTCATCGAGCTCATTTGTGTTGCCCACATCATTATCACCACCTCCTCATGAAAACGTTCATGACACCTGACGTGTTTGTCAGATGTTCTGTCGGTTGGAACACAGTTTTCCCACGAGTTATGGTCGATTTGGGAGATAGCCTTCCACCTCACTTGCGAAAATTGGCCTCACCTGGTGGAAAGTGCCCATGTGCGTATATTCTTCCCAAACCTAGCAAACATTTTGAAGCGGCGCGTCCGATCATTGCATATACAAACAGTTGGAACAACCGATTAGGCGAAGTCATTGGAGGGGTAGTATTACAGCTGATTCGGTCATTATTTCGTGAGACATCGCTGGACAAAGACGTTGTTCAAATCATGCGGGCAATTCATTATGTGTTTGATGATTTACCGAGCCATCTGCCTATACACATGGACCAACAAGACTTATCAGGTTTTTTCAATTCGGTACCACATTCTCGAATGGTCGACAGTGTATGGTATGCGTTGCATGTGTATTGTCACAAGTACAATGTGTCTCTGGACAGCACTATTACTTTCCAACTTCAAGATCGTGAATCTGCCCAACGAATTTTTCGTGGTCGGTATCGACGAGCTGGCAATCGTACGACGCAAGTCAGTTTGATTC